>PITA01012885.1:0-38328 GCA_004023965.1 Spilogale gracilis
CTCCCAGTCTTCCCTCTCCTCTCACTTCCCCACTCACTCTCACTTCCTTGTCCCTACTCCCCACCCTGCCTCTCCCCTCCCTCCCTGTCTCTCTCTCTGTCTCTCTTTCTCTCTCTGTCTCTTGCTGTCTCTCAGGTCCACAGCGTCTCATACTCTACACCAGTATTGCTGTCCTACTCAGGTCCTTGACTCCATGAAGCTTACCCCCTCAGGCAGGCTGGCAGAGAGCAGGTAAGAGCTAGACCCATCCCTCCCCCCATCCTTCACCCTTCCGGACAAATCTGCCATAGCTTTGCCAGACCCCCTCCACCATCTCCCTCTAGCCCCTGGAATGAATGTGGAATGGATGTCTGAGCATGTGAGGAGAGTGACTGGGAGACCAGGTAGGAAACCAGGTAGGAGACATTGAGATTCTGTTTGTCCCTCCTCAAAAATTCTTCCCTAGATACCTGCCCCCCAAAGTGGGAGTGGTCAGTTCAATAATATGTAGTATTTGAGCTGTTTCGAAGGAAGAGTAAAGAGTTTGCCAGTTGGCCTGGATGAGGAAAGGCGTTTAGGCAGAGGGGAACATCGCCCACATCTTTGAGAAGAACTTTATCACATCATGGGTGCCTGGGTGGCTCAGTGGGTTAAAGCCTCTGCCTTCAGCTCAGGTCATGATCTCAGGGTCCTGGGATCAAGGCCCACATTGGGCTCTCTGCTCCTCAGGGAGCCTACTTCCCCCTCTCTCTCTGCCTACTTGTGATCTCTCTCTCTGTCAAATAAATAAATAAAACCTAAAAAAAAGAATCTTATAAAAAAAGAAAAGCACGTCTTACATTTTCTAATTATAATACAATAACATGAAATATTTATAGCAATGGCAAAAAGGTTAGGCCTATTTGAAAGTTGAAAAAATGCTTGAGTGAAAGAGGAAATAAGAATGGAATTTACAGACTATTTAGGATAAGTATCAATTATGGACTCTTTAGAATAAATGTCAATGGGAATACTATATATCAAAACCTAAGGGATATGACCCTGGGGGATACCCAGAGGAAAATTTATGGTCTTAAATGCTTTTATTAGAGAATAAGACAGTTTATATTAAATGAACTAATTATTCCACTCAAAAATTTAGAAAAAGAACAACCAAAAGAAAGCAGAATAAAGTAATTACTATAGATAAAACCTGAAATTAATTAAATAGAAAAAGATTTGATAAACTAAGAGGTGGTCTTTGAAAAGACTGGAAAACTAGACAGCCTGTCCTCTGACAGATATGACAAAGAAAAAGGCAAGAAAGACATAAATAAAATAAGGTATGATGAAAGGGATTTAACCAGATTTTGAAGAGATGAAAAAGTCATAAAAGATGCTTTGTATAATCTTATACCAATAAGTATGAAACTCTAGATGAAATGGATGGTTTTCTAGGCAAATATAAATTACCAAAATGACGTAAGGAGTGACAGGAAAGCTAACTAGAATAGGACAATATAGAAGAAGTTAAAAAGGTGGTCAAAGTTTTCTCCTCAGAAATGTACCAGGGCCCAGTTGGTATTTTTTTTAATATTTTATTTATTTATTTGACACAGAGAGAGATCACAAATAGGCAGAGAGGCAGGCAGTGAAAGAGGGGGAAGCAGGCTCCCTGCCGAGCAGAGAGCCCAATGTGGGACTCGATCCTAGGACCCTGAGATCATGACCTGAGCCAAAGGCAGAAGCTTAACCCTCTGAGCCACCCAGGCTCCCCCAAGGGCCCAGTTGGTATTATGGATGTTCTGGTATGATGGGAATTCTATCAAATCTGGAAAGATCGGATAATAGAAAAAAATGGACAGCTTCCCAGTTCATTCCAGAAAGCTAGTATAACTGGATAGGTTTAGACAAAAAAAAAAAAGAAAAGAAAAAAAAAAGAAAAAGAAAACTATAGCCTAATCTCATATATCAGTACAGTCACAAATATTTTAAATAAAAGAGTATCAAACTGAATCCATCAGAAAGAAGAATGTGCCGTGACAAATGAAGGTTTGTCCTGGAAGTGCAGGGATTGTTCAACATTAGGACAGCTATTATTGTAATGGATTACATTAATAGATTAAATAGAACGTACAACTATCTCCATAAATGCTGAAAAAATACATCCGTTCTTGATTTTAGAACTCTTAGTAACTGTCCTAGTTATTTCTTGCTGTATCGGGGTAATTTGTTACACAGCAATAGATAACTAGTGTAGTAAGCTATCAGTGAAAACGTCCTTCAGTTGGTAAAGAATTTTTTATCAGAAACCAAAGACAATCATCAAATGTAATAGTGAACTACTAGATAGATTGCCATTAAGTTTGAGAACAAAGTAAGTATGACTGCCATCGCTGTCACTAACCAATATTTTTTTCTCTAAGTTTTAACCAGTGAGGTTAAAAAAAGAAAAGTGGTATAAATATTAGAAAGACTCAGAATTAGCACTCTTTGAAGATGATGTGGTTGTCTACTTAGATAATCAAAGAGGATAAATGAAGAATTTATTAGAACTAATATGAAAACTATGTGAGATGGCCAGATACAGGGTAAATATACAACTAAACCATTAGCTTCTCTGAATACCAACAATAACTATTTAGAAGACATAATAGAAATAGTAGGGAAAATGATAAAATTCCTAGGAACTGACAAGAAACATGAAATATTTCTCTGTCGAAAACTATAACATTTCATCAAAGGCTGTGAGAACACTTGAACAGTCAAGCGTCCTAACCTGTTCCTGGATGGGAAAATTGAATATAGCAAAAATGATATTTTTCCTTCTCAATTTGGTCAAAGGTTCAATGCATTTCTCATTAAAATTTCAGTGGTATTTTCTCTGGGAATTGGGCAATTGGATTTTAAAGTTCATTTGGAAGAGTAAATGCCCATGGATTGCTAAGAAAATTTTGGAAAAGAAAAACAATGAGGGAGGACCTTGTCCTATTAAATACACAACTTACCATAAAGCTGTAGAAATTACATATATTAACACAGCAATAGAGGATGGCATACATGGAGCAAAACAGAGAGCTTAGAAACAAACGCATATATTCCTATGGGAATTTAATTTATGATAAAAAACACATGTCAAATCAGTAGGGAGTCAGTAAGTGGGGTGGGACCATTGGCTACCACTTGGGGAAAAATGAAGTCAAACCTCTGTGTCATATAAAATCAAATACAAAGGATAGAACTATAATACCAGAAGAAAAATAGAATATTTTTATAATATTAGGGTGGAGGAGCCTTTCTGAGCATGATTGAAGAACCCAGAAGCCATAAATTAAAGAGCACTAATTTTGGCTACATCGAAGTTAAGAACTTCTGTGTGGAGAAAAATACCATACGCAAAGTTAAAACATAACAGGCTATGTATTTGTTTGCTGCATAGATATCAGGCAAGGGTTAATATCTGTGTCTGTATATCATCACCTGGAAATCAATAAGAAAAAGACATATACCACATTTAGAACAGAGAAATAACGTGATTTGGCAATTCAGCAAAGAAATTTGACATCCATTAGCTGAGGAATGAGAAAGGATATTCAGGCTTGCCAGTAGCTAAAGAAATGTAACTAAAACAACAACGAAGTACCAATTTTAAAGTGCCAAAATTGAGAAGATTGAAAGAGTTGTGAGGAAACGGCAGCTCTCACATTCCTTGACTGGAGTGCAAATCAGTGCAATTTTTTTTTATGGCACCTATTTGTCAGTTGCCCCCAGAATCTTAAATGTGCATATAGTTCTAGCCTGAGAACCATGTCTTGGAGGGAGGTAGATTTCTTTAAGGGTTTACTACTAGGTGGTCCCCCAACCAGAGGTCTTTTGAAAACATTCAATCCCAACTGCAATCTCAGACCATACTGTGCAACTCTTTATCACATGCCCTTGTAGGATAGCATTCTCAGCCATCTCTTAATGCAAAGGTTGCATGATGTATGCTACTTACAATAAAGACAAGATTTTGTGAGTAGGAATAATCTTTTAGCCAGTCTATAAAAATGTTAAAGCAACAGTTAGTTACATTTCAAACAAAATGTGCATTCCTTTGGCCTAGCAATTCAACTTTTAGGAGCCTGTCCTTCAAAAGTACTTCCAGATGAACAAAAAGATGTTCATTACAGCATTGTTTATAATAGCAAAAATTAAAACAACCTTCCTGTCCATCAACAGAGAGCAGCTTTTTCTTCATGATTCACCCTTCCTGTGGAATATTCTTACAGGTCAAAAGAAAAAGATCTGTCTCTGTATTACTGGCATGGAAGGATCTCCAAGACTTACTGTTATATGAAAAAAAAGCAAGTTGCAGAACAGGGCTTTAGTATTGTCCCATTGTTGTAAGGAAAAGAAAAGCCATATAACAATAATGAAACATGTTATACATGTACCATCATAATTTCAAAATCATGGGCCTTTTTCCTTGGTCCCATTTCCTCACTTTTACTAATTGACTTCCTTATTCCTCTATACCATTTCCTTATGTCCAGTTGCTCAGATCTTGCTTTTCCTTTGAACAACTAGCTCAAATACCACATGATTCATTCAGCAAGATTTGTCCTGCCTGCCCTTGGTTAACCCTTGTGCTGGCCCTCTGTGGGATACAGAACTGAATTGTATCTGGTCCACCATCAGGGAGCTCAAGTCTAGAAGGGAGAGACACATAGACAATGACAACATAGTGTGCTTTGGTATGGGACAGAAGTAGGTTCAGAGGGCCTTCCGAGGAAGGGCACCTAATCCCATCTGTCCCCTGCAGGAAAGGACATGTGTACTGAGTCGTGAAAGAGCAGTAGCTTTCCTTCAGCTCCCAACCCTGCCAGAATTGGTCTTGTCTACTTTTTGGCTCTTCCAAGCAGGATGACCTAATGGGGGAAAATAGTTGAGTCAGTACCTTTCTTTATTCAAATCTAAGTTTGACAACTTACCAACTCGACTGTGGGTAGGACATTTAACCTCTGAGCCTCTGTTTCCTCATCTGTGTAATGAAGATAATGCCCACTTACCTCTCAGGGCTGATTTAGAATTAGAGATGGTACATGTAAAATTCCTGGGTGACAATCAACTCTTGAAAGGCTTGAGAAGGGACAGGGACCACTTGGACACTGGGACCACCTGTGTCCAAGTGCGTTGCATTGTGTGTTGCATTGCCATAGCCAAGTGTGTTGCATCGGATTGGATCTGAGGATGGTTCTGGAGCAAAGAATGGGCCTAACCTTAGTGGGGCTTTGAGTTGAGAAGGCTGAGAGTTGTACACAGGATGGAGGAACTGCACTATGAGAGAGCCGCATCTCTGGTCTTGCCATGAAGGTCACACAGGAGGGAAAAAATGGGCACATGGTCCTGGGAAAAGGAGCCCCGACAGGGCATTCTGGCCCTGGTTCTTAGCCCTGTTCTACTGATGCCATCTTCCAGTCTCACAGTCCAGCGCAGGAAAGCATGGTGGGCCAATATTTGCACTGCTGCCAACACATCTCAATTTCATTCCCAGTTCTTTCACTCCCTAGCAGGGAGACCATAAACAACTGCCTTCACATCTCTGAGCCAGTTCCTTCTCTGTTAAAAGAAACACAGTACTGCTAACATCGTGGGGTTGACAGAGGAGATCAGTTGTTGAGTGCCTGGCACATAATGAGTACTCAAAAAAAAAAAGCGTGGCTGTTCTTAGTGTTCACTTCAGGAGACATTTATGGAGTTCTGTTGTGGCCAGGGCCTATGCTGGGTAATGGTTCTTGCCTTCCACAAGTCCCCAGTTGGGGAGGCCTAGGAGGACTATGATTGAGGGGCTCATGGTGGGGGGTGGGTGCTGTGGAAGCCCAAAGGAAGGGATCTGGCCCAGTCCAGGACTGCTTCAGGTCAACTCAGTCTAAGAGCTGAGTCTTAGAGGATGAATAAGAGGTAGTCAGGGACAGAGGGGTGAAGTGTGGAAGAACATTTCAGGCAGAAGGAGTGGCATATGCAGAACTTAAATGTTATTGGGTAGGGCCAGAGGTTCTTAACCTGGGGTGACATGGGCTTCAGGTGATCCATGAACCTCCTGAAATTGAATGCAAAATGTTTTGTGTGTGTACCTATGGGCATTTTGTTGTTGTTGGGGAGATGGTCCATGGCTTTCATTATATGCATAAAGGGTTTGTGTTCCTCCAAACAGGCCAAGAACCAGTGTTGCTAGTGACAAAGTGTCATGGGAATGAATCCTAAATAGGAGAGAAATTTGGTAAAACTTGTGTTTTAGAAACATCACATGAACAGTCAGTATGAGAAATGGATTGTATGCCTGGAGGCCAGCTGGAAGGCCTGAACTGGGGTATTGAAGGAATGGATTTGAGTAGAACTATCCTGAGGTACAGAAGGGAATGGATTTGAGTAGAACTATCCTGTTGTACTACTTCACTGGGCACTGGTCATATGGGAACATTTCAATTTCAAATTATGGAATCAGAAGCCTTTGAGAGTTATTAATGAGACAGACCCAATGGAAGGTGAAGGAAAGGGAGGAGACAAGGTTGAGTTGGCATTAGCAGAGGGCCACAGAAACATGAATCCAGGGTAACAGTGCAAGAGGAAAAGGGAACCTCTATTAATGCTTACCCAGCATTCAGTGTCCTTGGTGGTTACTAACTTCCATCCTGCTTGGTTCTTGGAGATCCCAGAGTGACACTTATCTCTCTATGGGCTTTGGAGAGGATTTACATCTGGTTTGTGAGTCAGCTTGTTTCCTGAAGAAAGCGGTGTTTGAATTAGTCATTCAAGGTCCATAAAGATTTGGAGAACTAGGGATGGGGGAGGATGCTCTGAGAGAGCACACAAAGGCCCAGGGGTGAGGGATGGTGAGATCCAACGTGGGAGGGGGCAGAGCTTAGACCTGCCTCAAACAGCTCTCTGGGGCAGTCAGGCTTCCTCCTTCATGGTAGGCAGCTGGGGAGCCAGGAGCAGATCTTGAGTAGGCAAAATGACACGTCAAAGAGGCTTTTTAGAGGAAGGGAAACTAGGGAGGAGGCTGCTGTGGTAATCCAGGAGAGAGAGAAGCTAAGGTAGTGGCCGTGGGGATAGAGCAGAGGAGATGCATTTGAGAGGTGATTGGGAGGAAGAGAGAACTGGAGTAGTAGGCTGAATAAATAGTGGGGGTGGAAGGGAATGGAGATGGCAGAGGTTGGAATTCACAGTGAGTTTCAGTATTCAGGTCTGGCAATGGAGTCATGCATTCAACAAATATTTCTTGAGTGCCAGATGCTGTGTTGGGCATTGGGAGCACAGCACTGAACAGAACAGATGCTGGTCCTGATGGATCTTATGGTGGGTGAGAAGGATAATAAATAAATAAACAATTGAATATATAGAATGTGTCTGGTGCCACGCCTCTCTGGGGGACGATGTTTCAGACAGAAGGAATATAGAGCTCAAAGGCCCCGAGGCAAGCATGTGTAAGTCATGCTTGAGGGACAACAGGGAGACTAGTATGATTGGAGAAAGAGCCAACAAGGAGTGAGAGGAGTAGAAGATGAGAAGGTGGAATTGGCAGAATTTGGTGACTGACTTGTTACGGGAGCAGGAAGGATCTAGCATGGCTCCCAGGTGTGTTTTGCTCTTGGGTGACTGGGTGGATGGTGGTGCTTTTCACTAAGGTGCAAAATGCAGAGGGCAGGTTTGCAGTGGTAAGATGCAGCGTTTGAGGTCCCCATGAGCTCTGAAGGCCCTAAAGTCCATCCTGGTGGAGCATTCTGCAAGCATTAGGCTTGGTGGGTCTGAGACCCAGGAGAAAGATCCATGAGACAGAGACAGAGAGGTCCTAAGGGGTCCTAAGCCATCCCTGAAGTTAGGCAATGGAGTGGGACTGCTGACAAAGCGTGTGGAATGAAAGAGAAGAGGATGAGAGCAGGACGGAGGAAGAGGAACCAACACATAAGAGATGGGGGGAAGAAGAAGGGATGGGTGTGGTCAGAGAAGTAGGAGGAAAACCAGCAGGGAGTGGGCTCATGGAAGCAGAGGAAGGCAGGAGCCATCCACGCGCACAGGAGGGGCTTGTTAAGAGTGGCAAATGTTACAGCTGGGGGAAGGAAGATGAGGGTGGGAGAGATTCTTTGGCTTTAACCACTAGGAGGTCCTCGGCGACCTGGCTAAGAAGAGTTTCAGTGGCAGGGTGGGCGCACGAGGCAGATTGCAGTGGGTTGGAGAGCTCGTGGGAGGTACTGAAGTGAAGATAGCCAGTGGAGATGAATTTCTCAAGAAGCTTAGCTGTGAAGAGGAGAGAGGGACAGTGATTGCTAGAGGGAGATGTGGGGGAAGATAGAGGGTTTTTATTCCCAGATGGGAGAGACTTGAGCTTCTATAAATGTTGGTAAGAAGGAGACAACACAAAGAGAGAGAGAGAGAGAGAGAGAGAGAGAGAGAGAGAGAGAGAGATTGAAACACAGGAGGGAAAGGGGATGATAGTTGTGGAGGAGGTAGCAGAGGTGGGCTCCAGAGCCCAAGTGGAGGGGCTGCCTTAAATAGTATAGGGGCCCCCTCTTTCTCACAGAGAGACAGGGTTGGTGGGGACGAAGACAAGGGTGTTGAGGGGGCTGGTGAAAGAAATGCTTCATTGGAGTTTGGAGCAACCACCAAGGGCAGGGATGGAGGAGCTAGGAGGAAGCAAGGAATACTTCTGCTTGAGAGTCAGGAAGGACTTCCTGCCGGAAGCAACATTTAAGCTGGGCCATGATGTTCAGATGGGATCTCAGTAGCAGAAGATGTGTGCAGAGGGAAGAAACAGTCAGCAAAGGCATGGAGGTGCGAAGAGGCCAGCCATCCTGATGGAGTAATAAACAAGCTGGTTTGATGAAGGCTGAGTATGAAGTAAGCCACTGATAATGACAGTAATAATAACAGTTTCTGTGTATGAAGCCCAAACCTACCCTGTGGCAGGTGCTCGACATACTTGACTCCATTTAATCCCACCATGGCCTGTAATAGGCATTTTCTCACTTTGTAGATGAAGAACATAAGTCCTAGAGAATAAGCATTTTCTCACTTTGTAGATGAAGAACATAAGTCCTAGAGAAGTACAGAAGTGGACCCAAGGTCAACCAGCTAGTAGGAGGTGAGACCAATATTCATACCCAGATCTGTGGAACTCAAGCCCATGCTTTCTCTACTGGTTGAGGAAGGCCAGGTGAAGCCATGTGGTGGCAGAGCCTTGAATGCCAAGCTTAGGAGTCTAACTTTTTACCCAGCAATGGGGAGCCAAGGTGGGCATCTAAGCAGAGAGATGCAAGAGAGTCGTGCTTGCAGACTTTATTAGGAAGGCTAATGAGTCCAGAAGGGTAGAGAGAAGAAATCGGGAGGGGACCACAGGGTCAGGATGAGTAGTGGCAGAGGCCTGATCTGGATTCAAGGGGAGTGAGCAGTGGGACTGGAAAATCACTTATCCTTCCTGACAGCCTTGAGAGGTGTGGCATTTGCTCCTTTTTCAGATGAGGAATGGGAGACTCAGAAAGGGCGAGCTGCTTGCCCTGGATTTGAGCTCTGATTCACCTGGTTCTGCTGACTCAGTGACTCTGTGGAACAGTGTGTCAGAGGGAGCTTTGAGTATGAAGAGGGGTTGTGAGTGTGCTCGGGTGCCTGTGTGCATGTATGTGTGTTACCTGCACATGTGTGGGCTCATCTGCCTGTCCAGTGGACAGCAGTGCCTTCCCTTGCCTGTCCTTGTCCTCTTTCCTTCTCATCTCTTCCCAGTCCCCCAGTTTCCTGGCTTCCATTCCTGCCTCTCTTGAGCCAAGGGGTCTGGGAGCTGGGCGATACTGTTTCTTTAGCTATCTCCAGAGGATCAGCCTTTCCATTCCCAAAGAAGCTGGACCCCCTGAGCCCTACTGTCTGTCCATCCATGCCATGAAGTGTAGCCCGGCTCCAGGGACTGCCACACACAGACTGGCCCATGGTGCCCATCCACAGTACCTGGGGTCCAGGAGCTTGTTCCCACACCATCTTCTCCCTGCCACCATGGCGCTTCTGCGCGGGTGCCAATGGCCACTTTGGGAAATAGATTCCGTTCACGAGCAGTTAACAGTAACTGCCACCATGTTCCTGTTGCTCTTATTTGCCTGCCACTTGATGTATATTCCAGTCCTTGCAACAGTCCCAGGGGGTTGGCATCATGAGCCCCATTTTTACAGATGAGAACACTAAGGCTTCAAGAGGGGAAATAGCATGTCTGGGCACATAGCCGGGAAGCACTTACAGAGCTGGCGTTGGAACCCAGGTCTGTTTGCTTTCAAAGCTGTGTGCTTTCCACACTCTATTTCTGAGCTTCTCCAATGTCCCCAGCCCTGAGCCTTCAGGAAATGCAAATCTTTGTCCTTCAAGGGCAGGGTAGATTTCTAGCGATAGTGCCAAATTCACCTAAATGACCCGGTAGGATGAGTCTGAAAGTTGGAGCTCTGAGAACTCTGGGCAGAAGTCCTGACTCTACCACTCACCCAGCTATGTGACATTGGGCAGGTTATATCAACCTCTCTGAGCTTCAATTTCCTCATCTCTAAAATGTTGCCATGTTGTTGCAGGAGTTAAATGAGATGATGTCTGCAAAGAGCCAGCACGGGGCAGGTTGCTACTGTTTCTATTCAAACAAAGGTTGGGCACCTGTCAGGTCCGAAATGGAATTGGTATACTTGGGGTGTGACCTTAAGCGAGCCCAGCTTGGGTGTGGGGGAGGGCTGTTGCAGGCTCCTTGGAGACTGAGTTGGGCACGGCCCTAGATAATCTGTCATGCTGGCCTCCCCATTCAGACCCCCATCCTAGCCCCAGCACCCTGGTTCCAAAGCCGTTCATGTATCTCCCCTGCTCTGCAAACTAATGCCTCTGCCTCTCTCTGTCACCCGCCCGCCTGTGGCCTCTACCCTGCCCTTCCTGGCCCCAGGGAAGAGGAGGAGGAGGAGACTGAGGAAGAGGAAGAGGAAGACGCTCATCAGTTCTGCTGTCCGGCCTCCGAGTGCAGTAGTCCCTCCTCTCGGTAACTGAGAGGACAAGGGTCATTTTCTATGCAGAAGCAAAAGCCTTAACCAGCCCCCCCCACCCTTCTCCCACGATCCCCCATGGGACCCTGTCCCTGCTTCAGGATGGGCAAGCATCATACCCCCTCCTCCCTCACCTCCTTGGAATTCCCACACCCCCTGCCACTGCTGTCTCCCCTGGACTCCAGCCCCTGAATTATAAAGGCTGGAGCCCTAGGTCTGACTAAAATTTGGGAGCAGCAGAGCTTGGAGCTTGCAGCTTGCAGCTTGGAACCTGGACCTTCCTGTACCTGCACCCCACTTCCCAGGCACCCTGGAGCCTGCCACTCCTGGAGAGTTCTCCAAATGACATCCTAAGGACCTACCTCTGTCCTCTGTGAGCACAAACAGAGATGAAGGGTGCCTAGGGCTCAGAGAAACCAGACGGGGGCGGGACCCAGTCTGCCTAGTTCCCCGTTGCTCGTTCCCTCGCTGTGGCCATTGCTGCCATCTGCTCCACTGCTTGAAGTCCTTGTCCCATGCCCTCTGCCACTCCCATAGTGCTCTGTAAATATGATCAGGAGGAAAAGGCCTTTCAGAGTGTGTGTGTCACTGTGTACAAAGGAATTTCCATCAATAAAAGCTGATCTCTTCTCTCTGTCTGATGTATGTTCCACCCTACCCCCGACTTCCCACTCCTCATCCCCACCAGGGCTTTACCTTCTTTTCTATCTAGGGCTGGGGACAGGGCCTGGGTGAGAGAATAGGGTTTGATTCTTGGTATTGTCAACACTCTAGAGGCAGGCACTCAATGAATGAATGGTGTGGCGCTCTCACCCCGGGCAAGCCCGCTGCCTTCTCCAGCCCATCAACCTGAGGCCAGCCCGGACACCCTGCATGGCCCCTCTGCTACCTAGTTCCCCCCACCCCATGTGTGAAAGGAGGAGGGGGGTTGGGTCAGAGGCTCTCAAAGGGCTCCTCCAGCTCTGACATTCTGTCAATCTCAGATGTGACAATTTTAAGGAAGTATGATTACATGCATTTAAAATATAATAATTCAATGACACATTCCATGCAATTCTGTGGTTTCTAGTTCTACAACAACACTGTGATTTGGGTAGTCTCTAAGCTTGTGGATTTCATGATTCTATTATTTAAAAAGATTTCATGATTCGTTATTTTATAAAGCTTCTGATGATATGATTTTAATACTCTGTGATGGTTTAAGAGTCTTTGATTCTGTACTTTTAAGGTTCCAATTCTACAACTTTAGGGATCTCTGAATCTAAGGGGAAGCCATTTCCTCCAGATTGCAGTGATCCTGAGTATTTCCTGCACCTTCCAGAAAATGGTTCTAAGACTACCTGGAGGCTGTTGGCAGGAGGGTGGAAGGTATTCTTTAGGGACAGTAGGACCCACACCTTCCATAATGTGTCTTCAGTGGGAGCAAAGTCAGGAGACCCCCAGGTGGACTCATAACCCAGCTTTCCCTTTCTAAGCCTTAGGCATTGAACAAATCTGAGCTTACCTTCCGTTTTTTTCACTTACTGCCTATGTAATCTTGAGCAAGTATTTTCTTCTCCTTGAGCTTCGTTTTCCTCCTGACTGCAGTGAGACTGTATCTACCTCTATGGATTATTGTGAAGATTAGCAAGGAAACACGAGGATCCCAGCATAAGGTCTGGCGCACAGTGGGGCAGGTGTGATTAGGGCCCACGTGAGAGTGCCTCCTCTCCTTTCTTTCAGCCCTCCCTTCAGCAACACCATCACATCGGTCCTGTCCTTTTCACAGAGGCACACTTATTCCCTCACTCTCTGTTTCACTCAGCCATTCAACTCATCAACTCACTTATTCATTCAAATTCAAATCTATTTCTTGGCTCCCTCTTGCCTTTCCTCTGTCCCTCCCTCTCTCTCTTTCTCTTCTCCCTCCTTTACTCTTCCAGAAGGCATTGCTTGGGCACCTAACTGTGGGCAAGGCTTTCTTTTATTGTTTTATTTTTTAACGATTTTATTTATCTGTCAGAGAGAGGGGGAGCTGCATGCAGACAGAGGAGCAAGGTCCCCTCTGAGCAAGGAGTCAGATACAGGACTCAATCCCAGAACCCTGGGATCATGACCTGAGCCCAAGGCAGATGCTTACCCAGCTGAACCACCCAGGCATCCCCATGAGGCTTTAAGCTAAAATACTGTGAGGGCTCCAAAAGAAGACAGTGGCTGTGTTCTCCCTGAGCTCTCCATCTCCCAGGGGAGGTGAGAATTCCTTTGGAAAACTAGACAGGGCATGAGGGACAGAAATGATGGAGTAGATAAGGCTTCACTGGGGAGCAAACTTGGTTCCTGGCCCAAAGAGGAAGGATTATGTCAAGGTGGGCTAGGGAGGATGGTAGTGTCAAGGAGGACTTGCTGGAGGAGGAGGGGCAAAGAGTGGAAGGCTGAGAAGGGTTTGAATGGGTGGTAGACATGAAGAGGCATCACAGGAGACAGGCATGGCCTGGACAAAACTGCCAGGAGCTCCAGGGTTATGCTGGGGAATAGTGTGTAGGTTTCTCTGTTCAACTAGTCTCCAGGGTGCAGGAGACTGGATGACCTGTGGCTGAAGAGACCATTCTACTCTTCATCAGACTGGGGGTGGGGTGGGGATGGGAGTCCAACTAAGTGGAGGCAGAAGGCAAGTCAAGGTCAGGTGATCACTGTGGGAGCCAAGGTGGTGTGGACTCCTGTGTAGGCAACGGAATTGGCCGAGGGCCTGTGCTGCGGGAAGGGGAAAGGTTTCTGTCAGCTTCTGAGGGAAACGTATGTGCCTGCGCATACGTGTGCGTGTCCTTATGTGCGGTGGGCGGGTGAATCAGTAGTGAGAGACCCTGCATTGTTATGTATCTAAGGGAATGTGATTGTCTGAGGCTGGGTGTGAGGAATTCTGAGTGTGTGTGTGAGGTTGATTATGCGAGGGGCTGAACTTTCGTGCCCAGCAGGCTCTCTGTGTCTGCCTGGTAGAGATAAACATGGGATGGGCTGTGGGAGGCTTTTGAGCATGGCTTTTAGGGTGACAGTTGTCAGGCAGAATGGTCACACATAGATATGCACGACTGCCACTGGTCTTAGGGGACCAAGATGGCCGCTAAGCATGTGCTGGCCTGGGAATGCACGACCCACAGAGGTGAATTGTACCCAGCCACTGCCACTGGGAGACAGCAGGGAAGGGGAGGGATACTTCCAGAGGGTATCACAAGTCAGTTGCTGCTAAGGACCACCCGTGGTGTAGGGGTACGCAAGACACAGAGTGGGGAGTACCTGACCCTGTTGGGTTCTGTGCATGGGGTGGGGGGGAGGAGTGAGTCAGAATTGACTTTCTGGGAGGGCTCACCTGCTCAGAGTGCCGCAAGATGCAGGTGAGGTCTGGGGTCAAGGGGAGAAGGAGGCCATCTTGGGTAGAAGAAACAAAGGAAGAGTATGACCACAGACACCGGGCTCACTAGCCTAGCACATACAAGTTGCCTGCTGTTGCCCAGCTATTGTCTGGGATCCTAAAGGTGCAGGGGTTGTGGGGAGCTGGGCAGATTCAAGGGACTGCTCAAACTAAAAGCGGGGACACTGGCCTGAAGGTAGGGGATTTGGGTTCTCATTCTTTGTGACCCTAGGCATGTCACTTTGACTTTGTGGGCCTTAGTTTGGATATCAGGGATTGGATGGTTCATAAAGCCCTCCCCGTTCTGTGGCTCTTCTCCTTGTGGCCAGTCAAACCCATGAGTCACTCTTCTCCAAGTCAGGCACTTCTTCCGTCTAACCTCAGTCTTCCCTGCTTCTTCCTGGGTTGCTGCTTCTCCCACTCCACCAATATTTACCCAGCCTCTGGCCTTTTGCATGTCACTGTGGGAAGGCACAGGGAGCTGGAGAATGCCCATCAGACCTGGGAGGGGGGTGGGGGTAAGAACAGGAGCTTTGATCTGGCTCCTGGCTCTACCACTGCTGAGCTTTGAGACTTTGGGCAAGTTACTTCATCTCTCTGCACTTTAGTTTCCTCATCTGTTATCTCCTTCAGTGAGAACAATCCGGACCTTGCAGAGTGCTAGGCCTAGCCAAAAGTAGGTACTCAGTAAATGACAGCAATTCTTTTTAGGGCTGCAAAGCAGTAGAGCTGGTATTCAAGCCCAGGTCTGTGTGCCCCCAAGCCCACATTTGCCTGCTATCTCCCCAGTCAGCCCCTTTGGTGGCCTGTCCCCTGCCAGCCCCTGTGTCAAGCGAGACTCGCCTCAGGTTTGGAATCTCCACAGCACTGGGATTGGACAGCAGAAATAGCAAAGAACCATCAGAGGAGACAGAGGTGATTAGGGTCCCTCCGCCCCTCTGCCCCACCCACCTCTTTGTCCCATCTCCTGACCCGGGTCTTCCTCCATTGCCCCAAGCCCCTGCTCTCATCTAGGTGCACTGACCTCCTCCTCTCGTTTTCTTGTCTCCCACTTCCGGTCCCCGCCCCTTCCAGCCTAAGTTGTCATGGGGATAGTCCTCAGCATCCCTAGCTTCCTCTTGCCCTCTGTCTTATGGTATCCATAGCAACAGCCCCCATTCATTTCCATGGCAACTGCATCCTGATCCTGTCCCCTGCTGGCTGCCTGGCTCCGGGCAACACCAATAAAGGAAAGGAAGGAGAGCAACCTCCCATTAGGAGCAGCATCCAGGGAGAGTCAGTGACCCCACGCCACGGGCAGGCTATCCTAAATCCTTATAGAATGTCCTGCCCTGCTTCTCCTCATCTTAGTGCCTTGGCTCGCAAGGTCACTCACTCACTTCTACCAGCTCCTTCTAGGCAAGGCCCTTGTCAAAACTTCCTCCCCCAGGGAAGCCTTTTAAGGCTGCAGGGGAACTAGTCCCAGGCTCTGGGCTTTGGATTCCTGTTCTGCCACTTGTTATCTCTGAGACCTCTGGCAGTTACTTTCCCCCTCGGAGCCTTTTTCCTCACCTGCAAAATAGGAATCCTAATTCTTCCTTCACGTTTGTCATGCAGATTAAATAATGTGCGGAAAATGCCTGACACAGGGAAGGTGCACTGTAAGTGTGAGTTTATTTTTATTCTGCTCAGCCACCCCCAAGCAGAAGGAATCTCTCTTCTGAGCTCCCCCAGCACTTCCTCTGTTCCCCAGCCTTAAGAACTTTCAGTTTTGTACAGTGGTTATTTGTGTAACGTGGTTTATTTCCCCCCCGCTTCAGACGCGCTCTTCAGTTTCCCCCACAAAATGGCCCAGAAGACCGTGCACACAGGCACGTGTGTGTGTGTGTGTGTGTGTGTGTGTGTGTGTGTGTGTGTGTGTCAGTGAGTGTGTGTTCTTATGTTCTTTGCTCCCGGCTGGGAGGAGTCTAGGGGCGGAGGGTCTCCCAGGCCCTGTCTGAAGTCCAGGAATCCGAAGAGAGAACTGTATTTCCCTCTAGCCCTGCACAGATGAGAAACAAGTGCAGGAAGGTAAAGGGACATGCCCAGGCTCACAAAGCTGATAAATGCCAGTCAAGACTGGAAGCTGGGCTTCCCAGCTTTTTACTGCACATATCATGTGTGTGTGCACGCATATGAGAGGGAGAACAAGAGAGAGATTTCCCATGTGATTGGCATGCCCCTCTGTGTTTGGGGGGCCCTGAGTAAAGGGATTTCACACCCCGAGTTCTGGTTTGTTCAGCAGTATATATGATATCAGGAACGACATCCTCAGGCACTGTCCTTTTGCCAGGCCCTCATGGGGGAGGCTACGCTGACAGCCTGATCTCCCTGCCACTCTTCCCTTTGCAATCAAAGTTGGGGGTCAGCTCTGAAGGGAAGAATTGCCAAAGAGCGGAGAGCCAGGGGGAGCACGGAGCCAGAAGTGGCGAGAGGCAAGGAGATGTAGTGCAAAGACAGCCTGGGCTCTGTGTTTGCATCCTGACTTTCTTACCTAATAGGTCACGTGCCCTTAAGCAAGTTTATATCACCCTTCTGAGCCTCTGTGTCTTCATCTATAACATGAGACTAATGGTGTCTGCCATAAGTTGCAAGGATTAAGTCAGCTCATTAATGTTCTTGCCCTAGGGATAGAGGTGACTGTAGGGCCTACGGCAGCAGAGGAAGGACCTGGAAGCCAACCATGTGGAGGGGCAAGTAGGAATGGAAGGGCACATGTGAGCTAAATGTTGAAGGGTAAGCAGTGGGTAGCCAGATTGAAGACATGGGGCAGAAGGTATATGAGGCAGGGGTCAGGTGAGGAGAGCCATCAATGGCTCTGCTGAGGTAGTTAGAGGTTATCCCCCAAATGATGACCCCTGTAAAGCCTAAGAGAGTTCACATCCCTCCTCTGCTCATCTCAATCAGAGCAAAAGCCAAAGTCTTTATCGCGAGCTCAATGCCCTTCAAGATTTGGCTCCCGTTCCCCCTCTGATCTTACCTCCTCTCACTCTCCCCTCATTTACTCCACTCCAGCTACACTGGCTTCCTTGCTGTTTCTGAAACATGCCAGGCATTGCGCTGGCTCTGTTTTCTGTCAGGACTCCTTTGGCCTCAGGTGACCATACAACTCACTCCCTCACTTCCATCCGGGATCAGCTTCTATGCCATTTCTTCAAGAAGACCCTCCCTGACCACCATGTTGAAAACAGCACCTTTGATCACTCTACTGTGTTTTCCTTCCTAGCTCTTATCTCTACGTGAAATGATAGTATGTATTTATACTCTGCCTCTCTCGCTAGAATGTCACCTCCCCTAGGGAACACATCTTACGTGTCTTGTTCACGATTATATTCCCAGCACCCAGCACTGTACCTGGCACATTGAAAATGCTTGACTGTTGTTCATTGAATGAGTTCTGAGGAGCCCTGGGAGGGTTTTAGTGGGAGAGCAAAATGCTCAGATCTGTACATTGGAGGGCACTCTCTGGCCACAGGATGGAGAATGGACTGGAAAAGGACACTGGCAGCAGAGGTCAAGGCTCAGGTGGGAGGATTTATTAGCACAGCCACCGGAGCTCATTCACTGACTCCTCCACTCCAGAAGCTTTTATCAAATTATTCTGTTCCAGGCCTTGTGCTCAGTGCTGGCTAGGAGATTACCAAATTCTCTTCCTGTGCTGGGATTCTGGGAGTCATGAACACAAATAGCTATCACGCTTTGCCAAAGCTAACCTGTACCATAAAAAGAAGGACAGACATGTGCTGTGTGTGGGAGCTCTGAACAGGATCAGCAATAATTTCTGGCTGGAGGCGGGCTTCTGGAGGGCTTCTTAGTGGTGGCATATGACCTGAATGTTGATAGAAGTAGGGTGTGGGGGGATTTCTCAGATTGCAGATGGCAGACATGATAGGGACTGTATTCCAGGTGGAAGGTACTGTATGAGCAGTTTGAGAGGTGGAAAGCAGAGGAGTATTTGGGAGAAACATGATCTGGGCCGGGCTGGAGGGAAGGCTGGTTGGGATGGGGGGCTGTCAGCTCACCCTGCAGTCTGGCTGAATGTTGAAGAGTATGAGCTCTGGAGTCAGACTGCCTGGATTTGTATCCTGGCCCTAGCATTAGTAGCTGTGTGACCATTGGTAAGTTACTTAGCTTCTCTGGGCCTCGGTTTCTTGATGTATAAAATGAAGATATATCACAATGCCTATCTCATAGGATTGTTTTTGAAGAGTAAACAAATTATTAAATGTGAAGTGGTACAAACAGTTCCTGACGTGCTAAGTGCTCTATAAACATTAGCTCTTCTGTCTTTGAGAAGCCTCAAGTGTCAGAATAAGAAACTTAGGCCATCTCTTATGGGCAGTGGAAGCTATGGATGGTTCATGAACAGAGGAGACAATTGGCTCAAACCTGGCTTTGAGATGTATGCTGAGAGGGAGAGGTTCGAAAGGTTGATGATCAGGATCCTTCAGTCCTAAGAAGCATGTTAGGTGCCTGGGGTGCCTGGGGTACCTGGGGTGCCTGGGGTGGGGTGGGGGGGCTAAACTAGGTCTGAGCCCCAAAGTGGGACTTCACAAACTCCTGAGGCCCAGGAGGAGAGAGGATTTGGGGTAGAGGGCAGTTCCCTAGTCTGCTTCTTCCTTGTTCCTGGCAGTGTTATATACTGACGTTGGGAGGGTAGAGGATGAATTGTGGGTGGGGGGCAGGCTGTAGTCTGGAGCTGTGCTCTACCCCTGCAGCCCAGGACCCAGCCTGGTGGGTGGGTGCAGCCTCCCCACTGCACCCAGCACCCAACCCAAAGTGCCGCCCCACAAGGCTGGCAGGTCTGATGCAGCTTAAGTTCCTACACTGGTAGGGAGTCCCCCAACATCCACCCCAGCTTGCCCTGCCCTGCGCCCTGACCTCTGCAAAGTAGGGGTTGGGGAGTGGCCCCTTAAGCCTTTCCAGCCAAGAGCCCCCTCAACCATGTGCCTACCCAAACCAGACCATTCTCTGGGCTCCAACACACCCATTCCCCCCACAACCCCCATGCCTCACCCACCTGTCCCTCCACTCCCAGCCCCCCTCCTCCGTTCTTCTCACCTCTGTGCTCCTCATCTTGCCTGCTAGGCTCAGGGTGCCTGGGTGCTGTCGCCACCTGGGTTCCCTGGCAGCCTGGTTGCCATGGCACCATGGGAGCAAGTCTGGCAGAACAACAGCTCTGGGTAGCCAGGGCGGGCAAGGTCCCGTGCCCCACTCCTGCCAGTCTTCGACCTCGAGACTTTTGCTCCCTGCCCCCAGCTGAACAGAGAAGGCCATGAGGAGAAAAAAGAAGTTGCCCCGCAGGGCAGCTCTTTACCTGTGAGGATGCTGAATGGGAAGCGCCTCTCTCTGTCTCGGAGCCTGAGCCCTTGCAGCCAGGGAACCCTGGGAACTGGCCAGGCCAGTGTCCAGGCAGCTGACGGCAGGGTGGGGGTGCAGAGGGCAGGGCTGGGCAGGGGAGGGGTAAGTCTGGAGGCACAGGATGCAGGAGTGTGCCCAGGCCTGGGGTCAAGGCTGATCTGGGGTGGTGCTGGGGGATCAGCTCGGGAGGGAAACTGCAGCACACAGTGCTGGGGACAGCGCCATGAGGGGCTGGGGCTGAGAGGGGAAGGGTCCTGGGGAGGAGGTGCTGTAAGGGAACTGGTCCATCAGGGGAAGGAGAGTTTGGGGATGGAGTTGCTGGGGGCAGGGCTATTAGAAAAAGGGACTCGAGTGGACAAGACTGGGAGGAAACTGGTCTGAGGATAAGGCTGTGAGGGGATGTGGCCATGAAGGGACCAGGTGTGAGGGGTGACTAGGAACTGGGATAAGCCTGTGAGAAGACCCAGCCTTGAGGTAAAGGAGTCTAAGCTACTAGAGCTGTGAGCAGTGGGGTAGAAGGGCAATGATGGTAGGGCTGTGGAGGCAAGAGGGTTTGAAGCGAAGGGACTGCAAAGGGCAGCTTGGGGCAGGGGGTAGTCCTCCCCTCTGGCCTTTAAATGTTGGAGTTCCTATGCCTGTGAGGAAGCTGGGGAGGATGGGGTTGTGGGAAGGGATCTGGTCCACCCACGTTCAGTCTGGCTGAGCAGGCCCATCTCCTAGTCCCACATCCTGGCTCATCTTATCTCATCCCCACAGTGTGGAGGGTGATGCCCCAGGCAGTGACCTGAGCACAGCGGTTGATAGTCCTGGGAGCCAACCCCCCTACCGGCTGAGCCAGCTGCCCCCCACCAGCAGCCACATGGGGGGCCCCCCAGCTGGGGTGGGCCTTCCGTGGGCTCAGCGAGCTCGCCTCCAGCCAGCCAGTGTCGCCCTGAGGAAGCAGGAGGAGGAGGAGATAAAGCGCTCCAAGGCCCTATCGGACAGCTATGAACTCTCCACAGACCTGCAGGACAAGAAGGTGCAGAGGAGATGGCTCTGACTGGGAATGGGGGCTGGGAGCGGGAATGGGGGTGGTGAGAGAACTAAGGGAGGGATTAGGATGTGACACCTGAGGTTGGTATCCTGGGAGGAATAGGGAGCCTAGAGTGGGAGACTAGCTCTAGGATACTTCACCCTACTGGGGACTCACCCCACTCATTCACCACTCGCTGAGTCTCCTGTTCACTCAACATCGACAGAGCTCCAAGCCCGTGCTGGAGACATAAAGATGAATGAGACCCAGACCTACTCCTCCAAAAATCTGTCTAATAGGAGAAGCACACACATACATTGACACTTTCGGAAGAGTGTGCTATAGTATATCACATATATCACACAGGATATCATTTAGCTTAAAAAAAAGATTGGGGGGGCACAAAATACCATATATAGGGAAAAAAACCTGGAAGAACATATACCACAGTGTTAATTGTGGTTATTCTTAGGTATCGGGACTTTAGGGGAACCAATCTTCCTTCCTCTCTTCTTTCCTTCCTTCTTTCTTTCCCTCTCTCCCCACTCCCCCTCCCTTCCCCTCTCTCTCTCTCCTTCCTCTCTCTTCCTCTTTCCTTTCCTCCTTCTTGCTCTCAATTTATTTCTTACTTTCTCTCCATTTTTGGCTTTTCTAGGGTTTTTTTGAACTTTTTTGGAATAATGGACCTCTACTTCTTGTAAATAAGAAAGAAAACCACTATCCAGCCTCACGTGCAAAGCACTATCAGAGATCAAAGTGAGGACACCACACAGAACCCAGCTTGGCGTGTCCAGGCAGCTCTAGGCACTTAGCTGTGACTTGGGGGAGGGGGGGCAGGCAGTGGTATGGTTGAGGCCCAGGGAGATGAATGAGGCTGGTGTGATTTTTCTGACCTTGTTCCCCTCGACCCTCCCCTGCTAGGTGGAAATGCTGGAGAGGAAGTATGGGGGCTCCTTCCTGAGCCGCAGGGCTGCCAGGACCATCCAGACAGCCTTTCGCCAGTACCGCATGAACAAGAACTTTGAGAGGCTCCGCAGCTCGGCTTCAGAGAGCCGCATGTCCCGTCGCATCATCCTTTCCAACATGAGGATGCAGTTCTCCTTCGAGGAGTACGAGAAGGCACAGAACCCCGCGTACTTCGAGGGCAAGCCTGCCTCGCTGGACGAGGGTGCCATGGCCAGTGCCCGGAGCCACCGGCTTGAACGAGGGCTCCCCTATGGAGGCTCCTGTGGAGGGGGCATCGACGGTGGGGGAAGCTCCGTCACCACATCTGGAGAGTTTTCTAATGACATCACAGAGCTCGAGGACTCCTTCTCCAAACAGGTCAGCATCCCCGAAAAGGGCCTTTCCTCCCCATCTTCGCATGCTGGCTACTCCTATGCCTCTTTACCTATGTTCTGTACAGAAAGGAGTTGCCTGGTGAGCATTTCAGGAGGGGCTGTGAGATTGAGGAGAAAGATTTGGCCAGACGAAAAAGTCAGGTCGTTAAAACAAGCAAGTTAAAAATCTAGGTGTGGAGGACATGGAAGAAAATTTATATTCCCACTCTTTGGAACTTGACCCACGATTGAATTCAGGCCTAACTAACAGGTGATGAGCTCCTACTCCATGCCATGGGCTGTGTATACCTGGTAACAATCTGTGAGACCAGGGTGGGGGGTGGTGTTTTCCTAATTTTACAAAGAAGGAGACTGAAGCTCCAAGTCCCTGAGAGGCAAAGTTACTTCTCCAAACTGGAATGAAACTCAGCTCTGTCTGGTTCCAAACTCCATGCCCCTTCCCTTATACCACACTACTAGGGACTAGGCTCTATGCTGGGCACTGTGACAGAGACAGATGAGAACCACCCAGGGTCCTTATTCTTAAGGATCTCCGAAGCCAGTAGGAAATGGCAGACATTGTACATGACTGTCCCCTGAAATAGAGTGGGTTCCGAGCCATGAGGAAGGATCACCTAGAGTACCATGGGAACCCAGAGGAGGGAAAAGAAACTTTCTTCTGGGACGACCAGAGAGAGCTTCTTTGGGAAAACAGCATTGGAGCTGGGCCTTACCAGACAGATAAGGTTTAGCAAGTTAGAGACTATTGGGAAGATGTTGCTTGCCTGGGCATTGCATTGGCGAAAGCACAGAATGGCGGAAATGTAATAGGCAGTAGTGGTGACAGGAGATCATTCTCAACTGGAGGGTATAGTCTGCGTGGCCATTCAGGTGCAAACCCCGGTTCTGCCATCTCCCAGCGATGTGATCTTTCTTCAGCAAGTCGTTTAGCCTCACTGAAATATGATCAATAAAATGGAGATAAAACCTTCCTTTTAAAGCTGTTATGAAGGGTCACTTCAGCTAGGAAATATACATGAAAGCACTTATACATGGTAGCTGCTAAGTACATGTTAGTTTCTTCCTAAAACCAAGGAGGTATTCAACAGGGATTGTTGAATGAATGAATGAACGTATGAATGAATAAATGAATGAATAAATGAATGAATGAATGAAGCCTTATAAGAGAATAATTCTTCTCTAATCTCTGTGATCTGGCCCTGCCATCACCCAGGATAGTCTTCCCTGGAGCTAGTGAAGGGGTATATGTAGGGGGAAGGAAAGAAGTATTAAAGGGAAGATCTAAATCATTTATCCATTCATACAACAAACATGTAATTGAATACCTCTTCTGTGTCAAGTGTTGAGCTGAGCTGAAAAGAGGGAAGCCGGACCTGGTCCCAGCCCTTAAGGGGAGAGTGTGCGCTAGGGGATCACAGTCTGGTGCAGAGCTTGAGGAAATAGGCCTGGGCCCAGCTGTCAGTGTTGTCCACATCTAATGGAAAAGTGTATTAGTTACATGTATTAGTTATATTGCTGTATAACAAATGACCCCAAAATTTAGTAGCTTAAAACTGAACTTTAAGACTGAGCTTAAACAAGAGATATTTATTACTTCATGCAGTTTCTGAGGGCCAGGAATCTGGGAGTGGTTCGGCTGGTGATTCTGGCTCAGGGTCTCTCATGAGGCTGTAATCAGGCTATAGGGTGGGACCACAGACTCTGAAGACTTGACTGGGGCTGATGGGTCTGCTTCCAGACTCACTCATTTGACTACTGATGCTCACCAGGTGGATATCTCCATAGGATTGCTCATGGTGTGGCTTCCCCCCAGAACAAGGGGTCTGAGAGAGAGAGAGTGAGAGAGCGAGTGAGCAAGCAAGAGAGCGAGCGAGAGAGAGAGCAAGAGAGTAGAGTGAACAGGAGTTCTCAGGAAGTAATATATAGTTTTTCATACCTAATCTCAGAAGTGACATCTCATCCCTTCTGCCATATACTGTTGGTTCCACAGACCACGCCTGGGACAGTGTGATACATAAGGGTGTAGATACCAAGAGGTAGGGATCATTAGAGACCAGTTTGGAGGCTGAATACCATAGAGAAGCTGAGTTATCAGCCATTGTTTGGATTCTCAAATAATAAATACATGGATTTCCTAAAACAGAACCAGATGGAGGGCTCTGGGAGCCCAGAGGAAGCCGAGATTTTGGTTTACCCTGGAGGATGGCAGAGGCAAGAAATATGGATTGAATCAGGGATGAGGTGGCATTTGGCTTGGGTCTATAGGGACATGAAGGAGGTATTGAGATATCTGAGAAGGGAACTTGTCGCCATTTTACCCAGCTCCTGTGAGCTCACAATGGCTCCCTGGGAGTTGTTTTATATACTTCAGAGAACCTGTGGAGGTGGGGGAGGGGACCCACTTCTTCTTGGCTGATCCACTAGGAAGATTCCCCCTTTTCCCTCCCTCCATCCCTCCTTCCCTCCCTCTCTCCTTTATCTTATCCTCCCTCCCCTCCTCATTCCTCCCTTGCACCATCCTGCCCTCCTTCCCTTCATCTTTCCTTCCTTTTTCTCCCTTTCTCCCTTCCCCTTTCTGCCCACACAGGTAAAGTCTCTGGCTGAATCCATTGATGAGGCCCTGAACTGCCACCCATCAGGGCCCATGTCTGAGGAGCCAGGGTCAGCCCAGTTGGAGAAGCGGGAGTCAAAGGAACAGCAAGAGGACAGCTCAGCCACATCCTTCAGTGATCTTCCCCTCTACTTGGATGACCCAGTGCCCCCACCATCCCCTGAGCGACTGCCCAGCACAGAGCCCCCACCCCAGGGCCGGCCCGAGTTCTGGGCACCAGCCCCTCTCCCGCCAGTTCCTCCACCAGTGCCACCAGGGACCCGGGAAGATGGTGCCCGTGAGGAAGGCACTCGCAGGGGTCCTGGGTGCTTAGAGTGCCGGGATTTCCGGCTGCGGGCCGCCCACCTTCCCCTGCTTACCATTGAGCCTCCTAGTGACAGCTCCGTGGACCTGAGTGACCGCTCAGACCGTGGCTCTGTCCACCGCCAGCTGGTGTATGAGGCTGATGGCTGCAGCCCCCATGGGACCCTGAAGCACAAGGGGCCACCAGGCAGGGCCCCGATCCCACATCGCCACTACCCAGCCCCGGAGGGCCCAGCCCCAGCCCCGCCAGGGCCCCTGCCACCAGCCCCCAACAGTGGCACCGGGCCCAGTGGTGTGGCTGGGGGTCGGAGGTTGGGGAAGTGTGAGGCAGCAGGCGAGAACTCTGATGGTGGAGATAACGAGAGCCTTGAGAGCTCCAGCAATTCCAATGAGACCATCAACTGCAGCTCTGGCTCCTCTTCGAGGGACAGCCTGAGGGAGCCTCCAGCCACAGGCCTGTGCAAGCAGACTTACCAGCGGGAGACGAGACACAGCTGGGACTCGCCAGCCTTTAACAATGACGTGGTGCAGAGGCGGCACTACAGAATTGGCCTCAACCTGTTCAATAAGTACGTGCTTCCTGATCCTGCCTCCTCACCCCCCTCCCTCCCTTGCTGCAGCTCTCAGACCACAGGGGCTGAACTCCAAGCAGAGATCCTGCTTCCGCCATCCTCTCTCATTTTGTGGATGGGCTTTCTCCCCAGCCTTTCAGGGAAGAAGGTGGGCAGGAGGGTGGCAGAATAGAAGGCCCTCACCCCACCACACACACACCTTTGTCAGAAGCAGCCCTAGTCCTAATACTGCCTCTGACTGGCTGTGGGACTTGGGGCAGGAAGTTTCCTTCTCTGGGCCCCAGTTCGCTGTCTACAGGGATGGGTTCTGAACATTGGTTCTCCCACATCCCCTTTTTGGTGGGGAGGTGATAGGATGTATCAAGAGCCCTGCTCCGAGTCACTGGAGCCCTGAACCCCTAATCTGACTTCAGCCAAACTGTGTGCAGCCCTGGGCAAGGAGTGTTCCTTCCTTGGGCTTCAGTGCTTCCATCTCTTGATTAGCAGGGTGTGTATATTTGAGGCACTGGGGGGGCAGCATGGAGTGCTGGAGTAGTCAGTGACTGGGACCGACCTCTTTCTAGATGCCTGGTCTTGTGCCAGGTGCTGAGGAGCGGGGTGGAAGCATGATACTTGGTCAGAAAAGAAAGAGAAAACGAATGTCCTATGTCTTTATAGCTTAGTAGATGCTGCCACCTGTATTTACTTCTTGCAAAAGCTCTGTAAGGTAGGAAGTAGTGTCCCTGTTTTGTAGAGAAGGAACTGAGGCTTGGAGAAGTAAAAGGAGTTGTCCTGAGTCATACAACTGGTAAGTAATAGACTTGAGACTCTGGTGGCACCAAACGTCCCTTCCAGATTCCAGCTTTGTGGGGGCCTCAGGCTCTGGGGTTCTGAACATGGGATAGTTCAGACCCAGATTTAGCCTCATGGAAAGCGAGGACTATCTTGTCTGTTGAACCACCCACAGAGGCTGGGTAATACCTTGTCTGGGTGGAATGTGAGATGCAGACAAAGTAACCTCTTCGCTTTCCTACTCAGAGGGTCTGTGACCTGGAGAAAAGCATATAGCCTGGAGTGCAGGCTAGGACTCCGCAGTGCCTGCTGGGAGTATGGAAGCTCCTGGCATAGAGGAGCTTCTCATTAGATCTTAATTTTCTTTTCATTGTAGTGTGGCTCCTGTGAAGGAGGAAGTTGGGTTGAAGATATCTTGGAATTTGGAAGCTCTGTGAAAGTGGCTTCCTCTCCTTGGGCCTCAGTTTTCTCATCTGAGCCATGAAGGGATTGGGCCAAATTGTGTATTCAACTTCCTTGGTTCTTTGAGGCTACAGTTGGGCCCCAAATTAGTTCAAGTGGTGGGACAGAGGGCCGAGTTCTTGGAGGAAAGTCATCTCATCTACCTCCCCTCTTTCTGCAGGAAGCCAGAGAAGGGCATCCAGTATCTGATCGAGCGGGGCTTCCTGTCAGACACACCTGTGGGAGTGGCTCACTTTATCCTGGAACGGAAAGGCCTGAGCCGGCAGATGATAGGGGAATTCCTAGGGAACCGGCAGAAGCAGTTCAACAGAGATGTGTTGGAGTGAGGACCCCAGGATGGGGCAGACTGGGCCAGGGATTCCTGGAAAAGGAGGGCAGGAGGGAGGAAGTGGGCAGCTGGTCGTTTTTGCTGGGATAAACTTTACAAAACAGGATGAGGAGACCTTCCTGCTCCCATGCCCCTATACTTCGAAAAGGTCTAATCTCTCTTGGCCCTATTCCTACAAGTCTTCTGGGTGGCCTTGCTTGTCCTCTGACCTGCTTTGGCCCTCAGTTTTCCTATCTCTGAAAAGAGTGGGTCAATAGGAAGGACCCTTGGTAACCATGTGTCTGGCCTTGATTTTTCTGGGATGGATTCCATTTCAAACATTCCATCCTCATAAGTACTTGCTAGGGCCATGGGTCCAGATTTTGAAAGTCTGGCAATGGGGTGTTTGTCTATTCGGGCAGGTCAGGGTAGGTCAGAGGTTTTCTACAGAGGATTTGAGAGTGCCATACTCACTTCTTTGTTCCACAGCTGTGTAGTGGATGAGATGGATTTCTCCTCCATGGATTTGGATGATGCACTCCGGAAGTTCCAGTCCCACATCCGGGTTCAAGGAGAGGCTCAGAAAGTGGAGCGACTCATCGAAGCCTTCAGGTGTGCCTGTCTCTCACTCCTGAAACTGCCCTTCCCTCCTTCCGGGGGGCAGCAGAGTATGTGTCTCCAAGTCACCTCTCTGAGCCTCAAACTCTCCTCACACCAGAAAATAGAAATTATAAGTCCTGTGTGGCCAGGCAGTTGTGAGGATTGGAGGTAGGGTGCCTAGAGTATCTAGCTCAGCACCTGGGATGTGGGCATCCAATAGGTGGCGACAACAGCAGCCCCAGCTAACGCTTGTCCAGTACTCACCAGGTGGCAGGTGCTGAGCTAGGCACTTTATATGAATATGTTATTTCGCCGAATACGAGGTAGGTGCTTTTATTATTATTCCCATGCTGCAGATAAGAAATCGGAAATTTAGAGAGGTGAAGTAACTTGCTCGGGGTCATAGAGTGAATAAGAGGCAGAGTCAGGATTTGAACTCAAGTGTGTTTGCCTCCATGACCCAATGCCCTTAACTCTTATCCTCTACTGTTAATGCTTTGGGGATCAGGCAGACCTTGATAGAAATCCTGGCTCCACCACTTCAGGGTATGTAGCAGAGAAACAGAAGAATGGTGGAGAACTTGTTGCCCATAATGGGAGAAGGATTTGCCTTAAAGTCAGAAAGATCTGGATTTGCATCTTGTCTTCACCATTTGCTAGCTCTATTACTTTGGGCAGTTTACCTCTTCGCTTTGGGCCTCATTACTTCCTCTGTAAAATGGGGCTGCTAATCGCTACCTTGCAGGCTTGTGATAGGATTCCAGGACACAATGTACCTAAGTCCCGTAGCAGAGCTGAGTAAAAGGTAGTGGTTGTGATTTTTATCCGTTAGTCCTGGGGAAACTGAAGCAAGAGGACATGCCCAAAAGGCTTGGGGATATTTCTTGGGGGAGAGGGTTGGGAGCACCAGACTGGGTTGGTGGGGTAGGGTGGGTGGTGGATAGGTGAAGATTACTGGTACGTGACCTTGGCCCTGATCCTGCCATGCAGCCAGCGGTACTGTGTGTGTAACCCAGCCCTTGTGCGCCAGTTCCGGAACCCAGACACCATCTTCATCCTTGCTTTTGCTATCATCCTCCTCAATACTGACATGTACAGTCCCAGCGTCAAGGCTGAACGCAAGATGAAACTAGATGACTTCATCAAGAACCTGAGAGGTGACCCCCCCAGACCTCCCTATCGGCTTGTCCAGTCCTTCACCTGGGAAGGGAGAGTGGGCAGGGTGGGGGTGTGCTGGGGAAGGAAGGGGGAATCACATAGGCTCCCTGGAAATGAACCTGTGGTCTCTCCTTTTCTGTCAAAGCTGCCATGTTCCCTTATTAATTCACTTGAATATTGTTTGTCACTCATTCCTGCATCGAATACTGAGCAAGTAGGCTCTGGGGTTATTATAGCAGTGGACATGAGAGATAAAAGCCATGGCTCTTACAGAGCTTATACTAATCCACTCATTGACACCTCACTTCCTCTTTCCCTCTCCTCTTTATTTATGCCCATAAAGGCTCATTCAGTTATTCTCTTTACCCTTTCCTCCATCCATACATTCACTTATTCCCTTGACCAGCCAGCCAGCCAGCCAGCTGACGCTGAATGCCTCCCATGTACCTGGCCCTATGATGGGCACTAAGGACACCATAGCCCCTGCCTTGAGAGCTCCTGGTTTGCGGGACAGACTGACTTACAGGACCAGATACCCAACATAAGAGAAAGAGCGAATTGCGATGTCAGACAGGCCACAAATGCAGTCAGAGCTCAGAGGAGGGAGAGCCCACCACCAACACACTTCCTGGAAGAAGTAGCGTTTTCATTTTAAGGAGGGCCTTGAAGGCATGGATAATATGACAGAATAGCAATAGAGGAGACTTACCTAGCAGTAAGAATACAAAAGCACAGAGGTAGGACATGTTGTTGGGAGAACAGTCAAGATGGGGTGGATGATGCAGTTGGGAAGGTCAGTGGGAATCAATACATGAGGGCCCTGAATGCCAGGTGAGAGGTGTCACCTTGACCTTCTTTTTTTTTTTAAGATTTTATTTACTCATTTGACAGAGAGAGACAGCAAGAGAGGGAACACAAGCAGTGGGAGCCGGAGAGGGAGAAGCAGGCTTCCCGCAGAGCAGGGAGCCCAATGCGGGGCTTGATCCCAACACCCTGGGATCATGATCTGAGCCGAAGGCAGACGCTTAAGGACTGAGCCACCCAGGCACCTCTGACCTTTTTTTCTTAGTTTCTTGTATTGATGTCAAGCCCTGGCGTCTCACCAAAGAGCAGCCTACTAAAAACGGCACAGACATTAGGATTATTTAAACAGAAATGAAAGTGGGAAACAGAATTGAGGAAAAACAAACAGATGAGACAAATTGGCTGTGCACAGTTGCTGGGCCCAAGCTCTTTGGCAGCTGAGGTCAAAAAGCGATGTGGTGAAGGATGTTCCCTTAGCACCTGTCCAAGGAGGAGGTACGGCATTTCCAAAGGAGAAAACATCTTCTGTAGCAGAAGGTTTCGAGGGAAGAATGAGTGGGTTTCACTCAGCAGACAGTCAGGAGTGGAGAAGGATGGTAGACTTGGGAGGAGGGAGTTAGATCAGAGGCCATCTGGAGCTGTCTCCCAGAATCCTGCTATTAGTCATTTATTCATTCATTCATTCATTTCACCCATCCTCTCTCTCTCCCTCCTCCTCTCTCTGTAGGTCTATGCGTATGTGCATACACACATACACATACTTATATATGTGCATATATATGTATATGTGTGTATATGTATTTGGAGAAGCAGTACCTCTCCAAATATATACACACATATATGCATATACATACATGTATATTCATGTGTATATATGTATTATATATACGTTTATCTTTCCCCCTCCAATTATTAAATAAATAAGCAAACAAACAAACGAAATGACTACTTGCTCATACCCAGAAACTTTGGAAATAGAGCAAACAAGAAAAAATTGTTTAATCATCCCAAATTCTGCCCCCTAGAGGCAACCAGGGTTGATATTTTATTTTGCTGTTTTCTAGTCTGTTTTCCCTTATGCAGTTACAATGGTGCTGTGAATGGAGTTTATTATCCTGCCCTTTTCACTTACCTGGCTACAGGAATTTTCTCATGCTTTTGGTAAACACCAAGTTTTGAAGAGCTGTAAATTATTTTAAGAGGATACACTCACTTTTAGTTAATTATGACCTTATTGTGGGGTGCCTGGGTGGCTCAGTTGGTTAAGCAACTGCCTTTGGCTCAGGTCATGATCCCGGAGACCTGGGATCGAGCCCCGCATCGGGCTCCCTGCTCGGCGGGAAGCCTGCTTCTCCCTCTCTCACTCCCCCTGCTTGTGTTCCCTCTCTGGCTGTGTTTCTCTCTGTCAAATAAATAAAATAAAATATTTTTTAAAAAGAAAAAAATTATGCCTCTATTGTGAGAACTTAAGTTGTTTCAAAGTTTTCCTGTAAGTAGCACTTGTACATGTATCTTTGCACATATTTATGAGTAATTCTTTAGAGCAGATTCAGAGAAAAAGAATCACAAAATATTTAGGCTTTTGCCAAGTTACCTTCAGGAATAGTTATGTTAACATACGTACCCGCTTTCCTGCCCTCTTCTTAACACTGGATATATCATTTAACGTTATTTTTGCCAGTTACAAAGGAAAAAAGTATCTGATGATTTTCATCACAGTGTGCTCTGAGTTGCTTAGAAAAAGTCCCCACACTGGGAAAGAAAGCAACTGGCCATCCAGTTGGACATTTTCTGGCCCAGTCCCGACCAAGCGACTGAGCGTGCCCACTCCCTCCCATCCTAGCCATTGTTTGCACTCCTGCCTCAGTGTGGCGTATTGTAGAGAACCCCTGCCACCAACAACCCACATCTGTGCAACATGTCCCTGTGTTGCTCCCCTCCCCAGGAGTTGACAATGGTGAAGACATCCCCAGAGACCTTCTAGTGGGCATCTACCAGCGTATCCAAGGGCGTGAACTGCGAACCAATGATGACCATGTGTCCCAGGTGCAGGCCGTGGAGCGCATGATTGTAGGCAAGAAACCGGTAAGTGCCTTGGGAGGCTGCAGATGGGGTAGGATTTGGATTGGCTTCTGCCACTGAATGGTAGGTAAGTTAGTACCCCTCTCTGAGCCCCAGACTCCTCCCCCGACCCCCGCTCCTGCTGAATGGAGTGGGTGATAATGCATTCCTCAGGGGTTGTGCTGCAGAGTAAGATGCTCTTGGGGGAATGCCTCTAGCACAGATCCTTCCCACCTGTGGTTTTGCCTCTCTATCCCAGGTGAGGAACCAAGCTTATAGTTAGCTGATAACCAAAACCAAGAACACCCTCTAGTCTTATAGTCAATAAACTTTTACAGATGCCTTTCCACAGAGCCCAGTATTTCACTAGCAAGTAGGGACACCGATATGAATCAAAGTCTCCATCCTTGGGGGCATTCACAGATTGGGAGTGAGGGGAGTGTCAGCACAATACCCCTGCCTTATAGTCAGTCTAAGGGAGCAGAAAGGAAGGAGAGGTCATTTTCAGTCACTAGAGCTGGGGTGGGGAGGAAGAGTGGAATATGGAACCTGGCAAGAAAGGCATTCCAGACAGAGAGAGCTCTAAGGACAAAGGCAAGCCGAGGCCTCCGTTGCTGGGACTCCTCATGTCAGAGTGACAGTGATAACTATCAGTGGTAGACTTCCTCTTGAGGTTAAGTAATAAGGAGCCGGAGGCCCGAAGCTGGCGTGCCAGCCTTGCTGACACCTATTTCTTCATGCCTTCCTAGGTCTTGTCTCTTCCCCATCGTCGACTGGTTTGCTGCTGTCAACTCTATGAGGTGCCAGATCCAAACCGCCCCCAGCGGCTAGGGTTGCATCAGCGGGAAGTCTTCCTCTTCAATGATCTCCTTGTGGTATGAGCCCTGGAGGGGAGGGGAGGAAAGGAAGAGGAGGTGGTGAGCTTGGATCCTGGGTCTGGGGTGAACCACGTTAATGTTGGTGGGTGGAGGCGTGGTGGGTGAGATGCTTCGCCATGGGATCTGTGCCGTCTTGGATAAGGCACAGGTCCCCTCGGCCCTGCTTTCCCCTTTCGGATCCATTTGGAGGTGATGACAGCTGCACAGGGGTAGAAAATGTGAGGACCAGGGGAGTGGACAGACCTACAACCTGAGAAGCAGTAGGAAAAGTCCCCGTCCATCTCTGTAGCCCAGAGTGTTGGCTGGAAGGAGAGGAACCTGTGACCCTGGGGTCACTCCAAAACCTTCGGATGATCAGGATGCTTGAAGTGCTTCTTAAAACCAAGCTTGTCACTGCTGTAGACATGCATCTTTTAGAGCTGGGACTCTTAAGGACTGTGCCAGTGGGAAGAGAATTATAGGGTCTTCCATCCAACCTCTTTCTGGGGCAAGAACCAGTTTCCTGCATGGCCCCCTGCTTGCATGACTATGGAGACAAAAGGCTGCCTTCCTGGTTAGACAGCTCTGATTGATAGAAACTGTCTCCCAATGGAGTTTCTTCTAACCATCTTCCCTGGGCCCTTGCAATCACAGAGAACAAGTGTTCTCCTGCTCTGAGACAGCTCTTCAGGGATTTGAGGACAGTGACCTGCCCCCCCACCCTAGCCCTGTGGTCGTGTCTTCTTTAGAACAGGGTCTCTCAATCTCAACACTAAAAAAACATTTGGGGCAGGATAACTCTTTGTTTTGGGGGCTGGCCTGTGCATTGTAGGACATTTAGCAACATCCTTGGTCTCAACCTCCTAGATACTAGTAGCACTCCTTCAACCAAAACTGTTTCCAGATGTTGCTAGATGTCCCCCAGGGTTCAAAGTCACCCTTACATGAGAATTGCTGCTTTAGATGAAGCCCCTCTGATGCCTTCTCTAAGCCTAAATTTTCTCCTCTGTGAAGTGGGGCTAACCCCTATCTCATGGGTTGTCATGAGGATGGAGTTAAGAAGTCAGATGTGAAATAGCCTAACCCAGAGGAGTTCCTGGCCCACATGGGTGCTGAGTAAATGTGTCACCACTTACCATGCACTGACGCCTGTGTGTGTCCAACCCCGTGCTAGGCACTGGGTTCACAAAGATGAGTGAGACTCAGTCCTGTTCTTGGGAGCTCACAGTCCAAAGGACATGTCTCTGCACTGTAACAGTCCTGAAATGAAGTACTTTGCTTTTCAATGCCACTTGTAGACTGCCTGAGGTGTTCAGAGCCTATGGTGGTCAAATCCCGAGTGCCCAAGAACTTGATAAAGACCCTGGGCTATTGAGAGGAAGACTCCTTAACTCTAGACATGGGTTCATTGGCATTTGCCATTGTTCGCTGGGATCTTCAGGGAAGGGCAAGAAACAGGAAAAACAGACTCCTCTTGGTGCTCCAGGTCCAGCAGAGGGCGACCACTCCTGCAGAGTGCTCCTCTAACACCTCCTGGTGAAAGGCACCAAAGCAGCAGCACACTGGAAGCTCAGAGAAGGGGCTGGGGTAGGGGAGTCTGTGTAAGGTGTTAGATAGAGCAGCCTTCCTGGAGAGAACAGCATTCAGTTACTTCCTATAAAAATCGCAAATGCCTGTTGGGCGTCATCATTACATATGACGAGGAACTTGCATTTTCTCCCATCTCTCCAGTTCTGCTCCTTAAGCTTCAGTTCTTCCCAACTGGTGGGGATGTGTGTTTGTGTGTATATGTGCGCTAGTGGTGGTGGGAGGGGGGAGGGGGGCTATGAGAAATAGGTGCCATGTGGAAATTCCCCACCCTGAACCCTGCTTCTTGTCTTTTTCCCACCCCTTGCCAAAGGTCACCAAAATTTTCCAGAAGAAGAAGATCTTGGTGACATACAGCTTCCGTCAGTCCTTTCCTCTCGTGGAAATGCACATGCAGCTCTTCCAGAATTCATGTGAGTCTCTTCCTGGATCCCCGCATCCCAAAAGTCTATGCCATGGCCTCCACGCTCATCCTTCATCCATACCAACCTCCAGTTTTTTGGAGCCCTTTACAATGGGACCAAGGTCTCCAATGCACCTACTTGGTCCCGGGATGCAGGGCAGGCCAGGGTGAAGTATAATTTGGGTCTGTGCCCAGGGGAGCTCATGGTTTGGCAGAGAACCATGGGATGTGTATGTTTTCTGGTGGGCTTGAAGAGATGGTGATCACGCTGCACTTTGAAGGACCGAGCCAGAGGAGCTTTGTTGGGTGACTACAGAAGCAATGTGAGTAGAGGCAGAGGTGTGAAGGAAAGGGTTCGAGAGAGCAGCTAGAGTTTAGTTTGCCTTCATCTGGAGTATAGGGAGTAATGGGGCCATGATTACCAGGAGCTTGGGGGCTGTGGGGGGCAAAGGGGAGCTGCTAAAGATGCCCAACCTCCCCTTTCCCCACAGATTACCAGTTTGGGATCAAGCTGCTGTCCGCAGTACCTGGCGGGGAACGCAAAGTCCTCATCATCTTCAATGCCCCCAGCCTCCAGGACCGGCTTCGCTTCACATCTGACTTGCGCGAGTCCATTGCTGAGGTGCAGGAGATGGAGAAATACCGTGTGGAGTGTGAGTCACCCAGCAGCGCCTCTTTCCCCTTTTCCTGACACAGCACCCTGCAGACACCAAGAATCCTGCCCTCTGAGAACCTCAGAGTTGAGGGTTAGCTTGTCCAGCCTTCCTACCCTCATTCTAGGAACCTTTCAGCCTCTGCTTGAGTACCTTCAGTGACAAGAGGCTCATTACCTCTGAACAGCAGACTATTACTCCAAGCCCTAATTATGAACCAACTCTTCCTTCTATTGAAAGGCAGCAGGGAGAAGAATCAGGGTTCTGGAGGTAGGACTCTAGTTTCAGATCCCAGGTTTGCTACTTATTACTTAGGTAAACCGGGGCAAGTTGCCTGACTCCCCGAGCACCAGTTTCTTTAGACATGACATTGGGAAGATGAAATCTCCTTCACAGAGTTGTGGAGATTCTATGAGGTAAGGTAGACAAGGTGTCCTCTTCCCACATTCCACTTCCTGAGCTGAGTCCCCATCACCCATCCTTCTGGTCACCAGAGGCCGCATCAAGTCACTTTCAGCATATATAGTAGGAAATAGTGATTACATCTCATTCCACTCAATGCCCTCCAAGTTTTCTCTTCTCCAGGCTAAGCAGTCACAGTTAAGTAACATGGTGTTGAGGAGAAAGAGGCAGGCAGACACAGAGAGAGAGACTGAGGCAGTGGACAGCTGCTTGGTGAGCTCTTCATGATTCAAGGGTCGACGCTACTCCTCAGTAAGGCAGGGTCACACATTTCAGTTCACCAGATCCTTGAGACACGGGGGCTGTTGAGAGGGGTGAGCATACCAAGATAAAGGGGAAGGTGATAGAGGTTTCTGTGACCTCCTCAGGGAGGTGGGGGTATAAAGAGGCTGGAGAATGCAGGCTTTGGACTCAGGCAGACCTGCTTCCAGAATATCGGCTCCCCCATTTCCAGCTGTATGATCCTGGGCAAGCTCTATGACTTCTTGGATTCTCAGTTTCTTCCTCTAAAAAACGTGGATGATAATACTTTACCTCTGAACTGTTGTGAGATGGAGCAAGATCAAGTAGGCACAGCTCCCAGCCTGCTGCTGGCACATAACAGAGGCTTCGATTTCTGTTGGTTTCCTGCTCCTGTCCTTCCAGGAGCCCTCTGCTCTGGAGCAAGATATCTGAGAACTGAGCGGACTTTGGAATGATTGCCCTTTGCCATAATCCAGAGGGCCTTCATGCCCCTGCTGTGACCAGCAGCTGTGAAGCTCTGTTTTGAAGGATAGGGGTGGTTTGGAAGAGCAGACTGAGAATGGGCAGGGGAGCCAGGAGCAAGAAGGGTGAGAGGAAGGGAGGAGGAGCAGGAGGAGTGGGAGGTGCAGGCACCAGAGAGGAACAGAGGGAAAACCCAGCCAGAGGAGATGGCACAAAATGGAGCTGGGTGCTGGGTCGGGGGGGGGTGTGTGCAGTGGGCTCAAAGATGGAGCTGAGGTTTTGGGGGAGTGTGCTGCCTGTCCAGTGGGAAAAGCAGGAGGTCTGGGGAGAGAGTGGGCAAGGATGGGGGAGGTTCATGGAGGGCTGGGGTCAGTCAGGTGGCCTTTCATTCCTATCCCTGACCTTCTTTCCCTGTCTCCCCAACTATCACCCAGCTGAGCTAGAGAAGCAGAAAGGTATGATGCGGCCTAACGCCTCACAGCCTGGAGGGGTCAAGGACTCAGTGAATGGCACACTGGCCCGTAGCAGCCTGGAGGACACATACGGAGCAGGCGATGGGCTCAAACGGGGTGCGCTCAGCAGTTCCCTGCGAGACCTCTCTGACGCAGGCAAGTCTTTGGGGCCCCCGCCCTAGCTGGGGAGATGTGGGACCAGGTGTCCTCTCTGCCTTCTATCACACTGACTGGCAGCCTTCCCTGTACCCACCACGCATGCACGCACCCTGCCATTATCCAGAGCCCTGGGCGTCATGCCGCAGGGGGCCTGGGAGCCAGGTCAGATCAGGTGGAGCCCAGAGTCTGGGCCAGGGAGTGTGAAGTGGGGCCACAGTCTTAGCCCCTTTCTCTCGCTGCTCCACCTCTCCTCCTCTCTTTCCTCTTCTATCTCTCCGGCACCACCTCTCCTCCTTCTCCATCTTTTCCTCCTCTCACACCTCCTCCTCCACCTCTCCTCCTCCCCACCTTCCCCTCTTCAACGGGGGAAAGGGAATAGGGGTGTCTGTCCCTGGGAGGGGCCCAGGCCTGGTGCCCAGCTCTGGAGCCCAGCAGGGTAGGGAGGGGGGGTTGCTGCTCTGACACTGGGCTCCTTGCTTGTGGGTGCAGGGAAGCGGGGGCGGCGTAACAGCGTGGGATCGCTGGACAGCACCATCGAAGTAAGTGCCAGCTCCTGCCCCACCTGCCCTCTGCATGAGCCCTGCCCTGCCTTGGAGCCCCAGAGGAGGAGGGGACCTCTTACTTCCCCCTCTTCCCTGATGGGAACCTTGAGGCTGCCTCTCCCAGCCAACCACTCTCTCCATCTGTCCTCAACTCTGTCTGTCCTCACTCTGCCTGTCTCTCAGTCTGTCTTCCACTCTCCCTAGCCCCTCTCAACCCCGGGGCTGACTCTGAGTAGAGATGCCCTTGGAGTTGGACCGTGAGAAGCTCTCACCTCCAAGTCCTGCTCTTTGAGCTGGAGCAAGTCATTCTGTCTCTCCGGGCCTAACATTCTCCCTGCCTGCAAAATGGGGATGAGGAGGAGGTCCTACTGGTTCTTCCTCTCCTGGCGGAGGCTCAGATGAGATAGTGGATGTGACAGCAGAGCTCCGTAAGCTGGGGAGCTCCAAGTACAAAGTACAGAACTGTTACTGGTTTTCATTATGCCCTGGGCATTCCTGTCTCCCCAGCTCCAGCCCTCAGGGACGGGGTGGAGTTTAGGGTTGGGGGTTTAGGAAGTCTAGACCGGCCTGACTCTCCCCCCTCCCCGCTTCCAGGGGTCTGTTATTAGCAGTCCACGCCCTCACCAGAGGATGCCACCTCCGCCCCCACCCCCGCCGCCAGAGGAGTACAAGAGCCAGAGGCCCGTCTCCAACTCCTCATCCTTCTTGGGCTCCCTGTTTGGAAGCAAGCGGGGCAAGGGGCCCTTCCA
>PITA01012885.1:38428-59930 GCA_004023965.1 Spilogale gracilis
TCCATTCCACCACCGCCCGCCTCAGCCCCACCCGTGGGGCCACATCGCCACTTCCATGCCCATGGCCCCATCCCAGGCCCCCAGCACTATACCTTGGGCCGGCCAGGCAGGGCCCCCAGACGGGGGGCTGGAGGACACCCTCAGTTTGCTCCACATGGCCGCCACCCCCTGCACCAGCCCACATCCCCATTGCCCCTGTACAGTCCTGCCCCCCAGCACCCACCAGCCCACAAACAAGGCCCCAAGCACTTCATCTTCAGCCACCACCCACAGATGATGCCAGCAGCGGGGGCCACTGGGGGCCCTGGATCCCGGCCACCAGGGGGCTCCTATTCCCACCCTCACCACCCCCAGTCACCCTTGTCACCGCACTCACCCATCCCACCCCACCCTTCCTACCCACCCCTGCCCCCACCCTCACCCCACACCCCACACTCGCCCCTGCCGCCCACCTCCCCCCATGGCCCACTGCACGCCTCTGGGCCCCCTGGCACAGCCAACCCACCCAGTGCGAACCCCAAGGCCAAGCCAAGCCGGATCAGCACTGTGGTCTAATGAACAGAGGGAGTGAGCTGGGGCCCAGGGAGGTCTGGGGAATCCATGAGAGATTCCCTGTTTTTTTCCAAAATATATATACACATAGAAATGTCCTCCTCCCCACTTCCTCCCTGCCTCAGAACCCCTCCTCTAACCCCCAAAAGCCTCTGTGGGGTTTCCTCCCAGATTCAAGGATCCTTGCCACTTGAAGCCTGGAGGGAGGGCATTCAAGCCCAGGGGAGTGGTGAAGACCTTTTGGAGATCCTCCTCCCTTTTTTTCCCCCTCTTTCCACTCTCTCCATCACCACCCCCGCCTGCCCCACCCTCACTCACTGAGGTGGCCTCAGACCTCTGGGCTGGTGGGGGCTCCCTGTCAGCTCTGGCTGGTAGAGAAGGGCAGGCAGGTGTCAGGAGCTGCGAGGGTGAAGTCTTCCCCAGAGCACCTCTAGCCACGCGGGGCTAGGAGGGAGCTCTATAGAGTTGTGGCCAAACCTCAATTGGCTCGGTCCTCTCTCAGACCTCAGGGCCTGGCTAAATTCCTCCATGTGTCTCTCCATCTGCCAGAGGAACAGGGCTGTCAGTGCCCTCAGTGGGTGGGCCCCCACTAACACTGGCCCCCCATAGGGGAAGTCCTTCCCTTCCAGAGCCAGCCTCTGTCCTCTTTCCAGTGGGCCCCAGCCCAGACCTCTTCAGCTTCGGGACCTTGTCTCTCATAGCAACGTTCTTATCCTGATCAAAGTCCAGACAGGTTTGGGGGGGGGCTCAGGTCTGGGATGAGAAGGGCACTGCCCTCCCTCACCCATATTGCATGCCCCCCCATTCCCTTACACCTACTCCACCTACAACTGAAGACAATGCACTTTACAGATCTTGCCCACATAGACCTCGCTGGGGCAGGGCACCCAGCATCAGCCCTGGGGAGAGAGGCTCCCAGAGGGCCACCATAAACCCATGATGTCCTTCCTGAGGCAGATTGAAGCCATCAGAGCAGGGGCTGGGAGCCAGGATGCCTGAGTCCTTCTGTCTGTCAAAATTTCTGCTGCCTCTCCAACCCCTTTACAGCCCTGTTTATTTATTATAAATATATTTTTTACAAGCCCCAGCTCCTCTTCTTGCCCCACATACCCAGCTCCTTTCTCAGCTCCTGCCCCCCCTCCCCCCCACCATGGGCTGTAGTACAGACAGACCCTGGCTGTATGAAGGTCCAGGGACCCAGAGGCTTGGGGGCGGGGGAGGGCAGCAGCCAGATGGGCTGTACAGAGAGGAGCTGGGGTTCAGGCATTGTCTTTTTTCCTCCTTGTATATAAGAATGTATATTTGATGCCTCATAAAAGACCTTGTGCTCACCTCCCGCCTCTGCCTCCTACTTATGCCCCCTCCCCACGGGTGGAGCCCATGGAGAGAGAGGCCTTTAGCCTAGGGAGGTGAGGAGCAAAGGGTAGCATCTTAGGCCCCTGGGTGGGTGAGATGCTTGGTTGGGTGGTAGGTGGGGGAGGAGGGGGGTTCCCTCATCTCAGCTCATTAACGGGCCGTGTGACAGCAGCAAGTGTGAGTGGGCTTTGGAGTTGAGCCAGTTCAAATCCTGGGGTTTTCCCTCCTGAGGCATACACACTTGGGAAAAGCACCTTCTCAGTCTCGGTTTTCTTGATTTAAAACTGGAGGTCATGAGCCGTTGCCACATGGAGTCATGACGATGACAGGCGGAGTCGAATGCCAAGCAGACAGCATGGAGTAGGTGCTTGGGAAGTTAGTTCCCTGCTCTTCCTTTCACAGGTTGGAGACTTCCTTCTGCTCTTATGCCATCCATGCTTACCCTTCCTGTGGCTGGCCTGGCTTTGCCCTGGGGCCCTCCTCACACCCCTGCAGAGAGCCGTGTTTCTGCCCTCGAGGGAAGGGGGGCAGGTAGGTGAGCTGCGCCAGGAAGCCAGGGGCTAGATCCATTATAAGAGCTCTCAACATGTGTATACTTAGGTTGTCAGGTAACAAATAGCTGTATTCTCTTCAGCTTACAGGAGGGGACAAGTCCAGAGAAGGGAAGGGTCTTTTCCAAGTCCACACAGCAAGTCAGAACAGGGGTTCCTGACTTCAAGGCCAGGCCACTCTCCAGTCCCCCAAACTGCCCCCCTAGGAAATGAACACATTTCAGACCCACCATTTGTGTCCTGGCAGAGTCCAGGAGGAATGGGGCAGAGCCTTGGCTCTTGGTTAACGTCAGCAGGGTCCCCAGAAGCAGCAGTCAGTAAACATTTTTGGTGCCTTCTTAGAGTCTGGAATAGACTCTACGAGGGAATGGTTGGGTGGCCCCTCTCCAGCAGCTTGGACCAATGTCTCCGTTTTCATCTTTGTATGCACGTTTGAGTGGAAGAAGCAGCTGGGGCCACCTAACCTTGTGGTGTGTCCTCAAGGACACAATCTGAGCTTTTGAAGAGCTTAGATCCAGAGGGGCCAGAATGAAATCCAATAAGCATTTTGCTTGTTTGTTTCTTGCCTGGCTGCTCCCCCTTCTCCTACCTTCAGTTGACGCTTTTTCCCACCCCCCAAAGCTTAGCTGTTCGCCCTCGAATCCTGGCTTCTGTCACAGACTTGACCAGGTTGCTTTTGGTAGCTCACCTAGCCCCTCAGAGCCTGGTCTTTACCTGTATAATAAGGAAAAGAATCTTGCAGGGAAATTGTTTACAGATGCATGTGAAATGCCTACCTCCCGCACAGTAAGCTGTTCTCTGCCACCTACAGAAACGAATGCAAACTCCTCGCCTTGACATTGGAGGTCCTCCACCGCATGGCCCCAGTTGATCTCCTCCTCCTCATTCCTCGCCCACACTTTGGCCACCCACTCACTGTTCCCAGAGAAGGCCTGTGTGTAATTTTCTGGCTCCTTATTTTACCTTTGTCTCTCCCCACCCCACCAAAGGTGCTCTCCCCAGCCTCCCTAATGAAGATTTCCTTACTTTGGTGAGATTGGGCTTAAAAGACCCACCTCTCACAAAATGTGCCCTTGATCACATCCTCTGAAATCCTTCATGTCATTATCTTTCTTCCCCACCAGGCCATAAGTGGCTCAAGAGTGACAATGGTCTGAATCATCGCTGTCCAGAGCATTGTACAGCACAGATGACATTGAAATTTTGTTGATAATGTATAGTTCTTTCTAAGCTGAATCTTAGAGTAAGGTATCTGCATTTGTTGGTTTACTGATTGGTGCAACCTGCATACCAAGAGTCTGCCCCTACCCCCACCCCCAGACCTCTTCATGCCTCCTTCAGCTCTTTCCTATGTTCTCCCCTCCCCTCCTCAGTGCAGCACCAGCACTGGGCCATCCCTGCTCCCCCATTCCCACCCTGTCCCCCGTCCCTCCACTCCTTGGAGCCTCACCATCCAGACTATGGAGGAGGGGTAGTTTGGTTCCTCACCTCCCCATTTATTTCATGGCCTGAAGACAAGAAGCCCAGTGGCTGCCAGTCTCTTGGGGGATGTGGATGGGAAGGGACAACACATAACAAAGGACAAATGTCCTAGACTTTCACAGAGTTCTTTGTCCTAGACTGCTGCTGTCGAATAAGTCTTTCTGTGATGATGGAAATGTCTGTATTTGTGTTGTCCAGTACAGTAACCTCTAGCACATGTGGCTTTTGGGCCCTTGAAATGTGGTCAGTGGAACCACAGAACTGATTTTTTTTTAATTTAAATAGAAATAGTCACATGTGGGTGGTGGCTGCCATATTAGAGCAGGACAAGACCTTCAGGACAGAAGAGCCCAGCAGGGATAATGTCCATGCCATATGATACTAAGTACAGGCCCAGAAGGAAGCAGAGTGTGTGGAGGGGTACAAAGCAGGGGAAACCCAAGTAAGGAGGGAACTGCCCCTTTAGCTGAGTCTCAAGAGGTAAGTAGGAGTCACCCTGGTAAAGAAGGTCATTCATCAGAGGAGGCAAGGCAGACAAAGGCATGGAGGTGTGTGAGTGCGTGATGTGTTAGTGGCATAGTGAGAAGGAATGGGAGAGGGAAGCCCAGGTGGCAGTCATGACAATTCTCAAAGCCCAGAAGCTGGCAGGCAGTGGTGCCCTCATTCCTCTGTTGCCAACAGGTTTTTTCATGCAAGCCTCCTGAGGACCTAAAGTAAGACCTGGTGACACATTGAGCTACAGTGTTCCCCACTGTAAAGTTACTGTAATAAATGAGCATCTCATGGAGAGCAACATTGAGATTATGTAACTATCCCGTTCTCCTCAAACTTTCACTCACCAGTATTCACTGATGCTTCTCCAGGTTGCCAAATGGTGATTTTCAAATGCCATCATACTTTTGACATAGATTAGTTGACTTTCCACTGTAAGGGAGAACTTTCCCCTCTTTTCTACAAGTATTTGTTTATATCCTCATGGACTCGTGATTGTCCATTGTATTCGATGGGTTATAACACATTGGTATCATTCTTTATTATGATGTTCAAAATGCCCCAGTTTTGGCCAGCAGGAGGCCCTATGGGAGCTGGCTCCTTTGTCCTTTGGGCAGGTTTCCATCTTTTATTTTTTTATTTATTTAGGGTTTTGTTTTTGTGGTTTTTTTTTTTTTTTTGAGCACTTTCTTGTTTTCTGGCACCGCAAGATGCTCCAGGCCTATCATGTACTTTCCCTGCCCCAGTCTGCCACTTTTTTCAAGGAGCCCTGGTTCTTTTTAGTAGAGAATGGCATTTAGGAAGCAACATTTGGGCCAAGATTTCAGTGTTATAGCTATGTTTTAAGAATTTACTTTTTTGCTTGGAAAAATTCTGAGCATCAGTTGATGATCATCTTACTCCAACCTTCCTTTAAGGAAAAGCTTTCCCTTTCCCCTCTTTTTATTTATGTATATCAGTGTGGAGTCATGGATTTTTATTGCACTATTCAGTAAGTTATAATCCAGTATCATAATTGATGTGGAATGTTCACTGTTTTGAAATTATCATTTTATTGTTCTGTGTGTGGATATATCCATGACTTCACACAGATACCTCAATACCTTGAGGAGGCTCTTTTAATAATAATCCAGGATAGAGATAGTAAATGGCTCTCAGGGAAACAGAAGATTAGAAAATGGCAGGGGAAGGAGGGGATAGATTCCAGAGCTATTCAGGAGTTAGAACTCATAGCTCATACCTACTTCCGAACTAGAGGGGATCATATTTTACAAATCAAAAAAGTAAGGTACAGAGTCACTCTCATCCTGACCATTCAGAAAATATGGATGGGGTGAGTGTAGTGGAGAGCCCAGCCAAAGCTTCCAGTCACTGCTTTGCATCAGCTCCATGCCAGACTCACTCTCTCAGGTGGGTGGATGAGACCAATCTAGCCCCCAACCCAGGGTGAGCTCTCTGGCGCTTCCCAGTCTGAACTCTGCAGTGCCCGGTTGCAGGCTGATCTCCAGCAAGACCCAAGGGTTGGAAAGGAACCTGTTTCCTGAGCACCTCACTGGGGCTGGGGGGTGGGGGGCAGGGAGCACCATCTGAGACTTTTACAGACAGAATTGTGTAGCAGTCAGACAGACCAGAGTTTGAACTCCAGCTCTGCCACTTACTAGCCATATGATGTGGTAAGTTCATACTTCCCCGAGCTTCAGTCCCCTTATGAGTAAAAGAGGGATAACTATACCCATTTCATAGCCCTTAGCCCTTGATGAATGGCAGTTATCATTATCTCTGATCTTCATAACTACCCTGTGAGGAAGGGATTACAGAGCCTCGTGGGATAAATGAGAAAATCAAGGCTAAGGAAGAAGAGGTCCTCGGCAGATCTCTGTTGCTGAATGTCAGTTTCAGGAAAGCAGGGGCCATATCTGTCTTGGTCACTATCATATTCCCAGGGCTCAAAAAAAGTGGCTGGTGCATAAAAGGAGTTTAATAAATATTTGTTAATGAATGAATTAGATTTGACTGGCTTCAAAGACTCTGTGCAATTTCCATTTGCCCTTCCAAGATGGTGGGGGTGGTGTCTGGGCTAAGGCCATCAGAGAAAGCTATGAGATGTGTGGCCTGAGCTGAGCCCCCAAATATGGTCTTCTGGTTCCTGATTCATTTCTTTGTCCTTCAACTGAGCTGCATTTGATGGAGAGGCTGAGCTGCCTTCAGCCTAGGATTTGACACATCTCCCACCTTCTGCATTCTCCTCACCCTTCTTCCTGGTCCTATTCCTGGTGAGAGCAAATGATAGGAAGAGCCTTTGACCAAGAGGTAGCAAATTCCTGTGTAACAGTAGGCAAGTTGTTTAATCTTTCTAGAATTTAGCTCTTTGTCTACAGAATGGGTACATTGACCTACATCTTTCCCAGGACAAAGGTTAAGGGAAATCTCAAAGATTAATAATGACTAAAATAATTAGGTCTGGGGTGCCTGGGTGGCTCAGTGTCTGCCTTCGGCTCAGGTCATGATCCCGGAGTTCTGGGATCGAGCCCTGCCATCGGGCTCCCTGCTCGGCAGGAAGCCTGCTTCTCCCTCTCTCACTCCCTTTGCTTGTGTTCCCTCTCTAGCTGTGTTTCTCTCTGTCAAATAAATAAATATAATCTTTAAAATAAAATAATTAGGCCTATCTGACACTAATATGTGAGCTCCTTCTGGTGTGCACTGCTCTATCAGATAAGATGTCTTCAGCTCTATCCTGAAGTAGGCAGAATGATGTACCTAACTGGGACATGGTACAGGAAACTGTTCCTGCTTCAAACATACTCAAGCTTGTAACAGATGCTTAATATACACAGGAAGTATTTGCAAAGAGCATATAGTATTTTCAGTCACTATATACTAAGGATGCTCAAAAATATACATTCATTTTTTTCTTTTGTTTACTCAACATTTACTGCTTATGGTAACAAGTGCTAGGGATGTGTAAAGCCACATGGTCCCTGTCCTTAAGAAATTCAGTCTGATGGAGGAACACGAAATAAACACTTAATCAGCACGTATACATGTACTCTAATATGTGGACAGTAGGTGTTCAAACTATGCAATAGGCCCACAACCAAGAAATAACATAATCCTCAAATGCAACAGATGCCTGATTTGTGGGCAAAGTACTGGCTGATAAAGTAGTTGCAATAAACTTATTCAGAAACTGCTCAATGAACATGCATACCATAGTAGATGTACACATAGTAGGTACTCAAATGCATATGACAGGGGCTATACGCAATAAATACAACCCATGTACACAGATGTTTGATAAGTATCAAAAGTTTGATAAGTATGCTGTAGGCTCACAAACGGTGTTTCATACAGTAGGCACTAGTAAGCAACAGGTAAATATGCTGTTGTTAAACATCCAACAATCAAAATAAATATACACTCAGGCCTATTTTATAGGAGTCCATTCTACAAATGTGTACACAATAAATAAAAGTTCATACGGAACAGTTCAAAGTGTTTTTTTAAAATGCTGACAATGACTTTACGGGTATGAATGGAAGCCACATCTCTGAGAGGGCTTTACACATAACCTCGGATGAAATATATATTTCCTTCTTCTCCTTGGGACCCCAAATTATAAAAATCCATAATCCCCAGGGGATGAGCAGCATCTTGCTTTCCTTCTTTCAAAGCTCCAGAGATGTCAGCATCTAGAGCTAGGATCTCCCTGTCTCCCTGTCTTCCTGTGTTAGGAAACGCTTGCCAGCATAAGGCGTTCCTAGCAACCAAGCACCCAAAGATGCCTTTTGCAGCCCACACCTGAAAGACCCTGAAGAAGAAGATGTTGGGGCGGAGCCCGCCCCAGAGCTGAGGTCATAGAGGCGGGAGCCAGTTTGCACCCACCACCCACCAACGCCAGCTCCTCTTCCGGTCTGTCTTCATACCGCGCATGCGCAACACTGGCCTTTAAACGTGCGCCGCCAGTCCATCCGGAAAGAGGATCCGGCAATTTGATTACAATTTTGTTCCTCCGCCGCGGAGGTGGACTATTTGCTCTCAGTCTGGAGGGCACTTTTGAGTTCCCGCTTCCAGATTGGGAACCTACACTTGCAGATTCATCTCGGTCCCCACGGGATGAAAGTTTTCTAGGGCTTGGCCTCACGCAAGGTATTCGAGGCTCGAAGGGACACGCCGCGGAGGGATTCGGTTTGTTGTGGTGAGGGGAGGGGGAGACGCTGACAAACCAAGATGGCGGCGGCGGCGGTGAAGGCCGTGGCGGCTGGGAAGTAACTGTGGTGGTGAAGGCTGCGGTAGTTGGGAGGCAGCGGCAGAGTTTGGAAGGAACAGAGCAGGACGAAGAAGCGGTAGCAGTAGCGCCTGCCTGAGCCTCTCAGAGCGCGACAGCTACACGCCCCCCAAGGCTCTCGGCGGGCGGCGGCCGCCCCGCTTAGGGCCTAGTCCCCGAGCAGTGCCTCGGTTTCATACAGCGGCGTCCGCCATGAGTCCTTAAGGGTGGTCCGAGCCCTCCAGTCCTAGGGCCCACCATGGAGCCGGGGTCCGACGACTTCCTGCCGCCGCCGGAGTGCCCGGTGTTCGAGCCTAGCTGGGCCGAGTTCCGAGACCCTCTAGGGTACATCGCGAAAATCAGGCCCATCGCCGAGAAGTCGGGCATTTGCAAGATCCGCCCACCCGCGGTAAGGCACGGGGTCTGTGGTCGCCGCCGGCGGGGATGAAAAACTAGGGTAGCTGGCTGAGAACTCTGGGGCGGAGGGCATCTCGAGGTACCGGGAAATGGGGTGGCTGGGACCCCTGTGTATATGGTGCGGAGTCGGAGAAAAGGGGATGGGCCAGGGGCCCTCTCGTGGTGTGAGGCCCCCAAGGGACCTGGGGGTCGGAGACCCACCCTCACTTCCACTCCGCCTTTCAGATTCATCCCTGGTAAGGTTCAAAATAGGGATGCCTAGTGGGCCTGGGAGAGTTCACAGAGGTACCAGCACATCTCTTAGTTACGCGGGGCCACCCAGGTCAAGGGTTGCCCTGAATAAGGCCATTTTTCCGTTTATTGTCATCACTTCCCTTAAGGCAGGCAATGTGGTGTAGTGGAAAGACCACAGCTGTAAATGAAGACAGACCTGAGTTCAAAATTGCACTGTGCAGCTTACCAGCTGTGTGACCTTGGACCAGTAACTTAATCTTTCTGAGCCTGTGAAATGAGTCCCGTGATTGGTTATTTCGAGAACTGGATTAAACTAGGTAGAGTCTGTGTGTAGTAGGCGCTAGATAAGTGGTAATTATTGTGACTGCGAAGGTGTTTGATGTGGTCATTGGTTTGCTTCTATGTAGGTTGACTCATATTTACTCACACCCTGCCAGGGCAATCCATCTATGATAATGTCCTGGCAGATCAGTCAGGAAATCAAGCTTACAGGGAATGCTCTATCTGGCTCTCCTGAGATAGGTTTAGGGAATTGTCCTCTCCTTTTTCTAGTTGAAGGCAGTGTCCTTCTGTGCACATCACCCCTCAGACTTGAGTTCTATGGATAGGCTTGAGTCAGTCAGCTTGGCAGTGGTGTATGAGTCCTACTCAGAAGATTTGTGCCGTGTTCTGCCCCAGGATGTAGCAGGTCCTAGAGGATAGGGGATTCTTGGACTTCCCAAAACAGAATGGAGCTATGGAAGTTTGTTTCCTTTAGAACACTTGATTCCCAGAGGTCAACGACAAAGGGCATATCTTTGTTCTTATTCCTGGCTTCAGGCCTCAGGAAGTCCCCCAAGGGCTAGGATAGGCTCCCACCTTGCTGGCATGGAGGAGAAATGATGATATGCATTGTTCAGTCACCACTTGGGATTCCAAAGGCAGGAATTGAGTTTGGAACAGGGTGTTTTTGAGTGGGCGTCTCCTATCTGAAAAGGGATAGGAAGCCTCATTGCCACCTGAGGAGGGCACCCCAGGCCACCTTATCCAGCTTAGTGTTTTCTGGTTCAGCCACATATCTAGGCTACTTTCAAATGGATCTTCTGGGAGGTGTTGGGTAAGCTAATTTTTTCCTAGTTGGAGCCTGGCCACAGATCTCTGAGGTATCCTTGTTCATAGTGAAGGAGTGGCATTAGGTAGTGAGAAGTCAGGAGGGCTAGCAGAAAAGAGAGGCTGGAGTTCTGGGCAGCCTCAAAGAGGCACACCCTGGAGTGGTCCAGGAAGCCTGTGGGAACAAGTGTATCTGACATAGGGGGTGGCTGAGGCCTGTATTTACATGTTTCTCCCCCCTCTTTTTTTTTTTTAAAGATTTTATTTGTTTGACAGAGAGAAACACAGCTAGAGAGGGAGAAGCAGGCTTCCCGCCGAGCAGGGAGCCCGATGCGGGAATTGATCCCGGGACTCTGGATCATGACCTGAGCCAAAGGCAGACGCTCAACAACTGAGCCACCCAGGCTCCCCTATTTTCATATTTCTGTCTTGGACTTATGGGCAGACTGGCTTTGTGCAGGTGTTGTTACCCTTTCTTGGGGGACTAGGAAAGGGAAAAGTGACATGTCTCGTGCAAATGAGTGTGTGTGTGTGTGTGTGTGTGTGAGAGAGAGAGAGACACACACACACACACACACACCTGCAGGGGGCCCCCTTTTGTTGTGCTTTTTCTACCTCAATAGTGTGCTTCCCTCCGATCCAGGTGACCTGGTCTCTGGTTTTGTTCAGTTTTTTTTCCTCTTGTAGGGCTGCTTCTACGCCACCTTTAGGCAGCCAGGCCTTCTAGCTGGAATTTGAAGCACTAGCCCAAGTGGTACTTGGATCCAGAGTGGGAACCTCTGTGTATGGGTGGATGCTTGGAAATTGGAGGTTTACCTGAAGAAGAGCGATTTGGGTTTTGAGTTGCTAGACGGTTGACTGCTGGTCTTGGGGAAGATGGATGGGAGGAGAGTGTTGGTACCCTGGAGTAGACCCAGGGGATCTTGGAAGGACCTTGCTTCCTGCATCAGGTAGCCAACTATTTTTTGTCACCATCCTGATAATACTGGTATATTTGGCGCACAGGTGTATGAGACTGAAGGCAGGATGAGGGAGCTTGCAGGTCCTAGGGAGAGCGGAGCTGGGAGGTTTGCTGGACCTTCCCCAGCTGTCTGTTGCACCCACAGCTCCTGCTCTAGGATTTGGTTTTGCTGTTTCCTGTCAGGTTGCTTGATGGTGTACTTATCTAGAACTTGATTCAGCAGGAAAGAAAGGTGCCTGGAGTTTTGGGTTTGAGTACCTTTTCCACCTGCACTGAGGGGTGTGCCCTACTGATGGGTGGCAAGAGGGCACGGGGAGCTTGTCTGGGCATGAGCCATGCCATTTTAGTCTTTTCTCTCTCCTCTGTCTCTCCTTTTTTTAACTTGCCCGTGTTTCACTGAGCCTTGGGTATTTGCTGCAAACCTGCCTCATGGTTAGGGGGGAGTATGTGTGCGTGCAGGTTTGAATCCTCTGGCCTCTTTTCTAAAAGTGTGTGTGCAGAAGAGGTCAACAGCTTTTTCTTCTCTTTTAGTACTGCCCGGTTCCATATGTATGCATGTGTACATGTATGAACACTGGTGACCTGGTATAGTGCAAAGAGCTTTGGACTGGAGGTCAGAAGACCTGGGTTCTAGTCTTGGCTCTGCCACTAAGTCACCGTGTGATTTTGGAGAAATCACATTCTCTGGCCCTCACTTTCCCCATTTGTATAATGAGGGCATTGGTCTAAGTTACTCTAGGTTCTTTTTACCACTCCAGCAGGAGCTGGGGCTCTGGGGAGGAGAGGACTGCGTGAGAAGTTTTGTGGGGGAAGGGCATCAGTGAGGGGCTCCCCACAGCCACCCTTTGGGTAGGACATAATGAGCTCCAACCACTTGGATTATCTTTCCCTGACTTCCTTCCTCCTCCCCAGATTCTCCCATTCTTTGCCACCACAGTTGGGTATTCCATCACTAACCCCACTCCTGCCCACCCCCGCCTCTTCCTGTACTGGGCAGGTATTTGAGAGAGGACCCATAGGAAGTCTTCCAGACTGGGTGAGTGACGCAGATTCTTGCTTTTCCCAGCAGTGTTTGTCTCAGTCCCTTTAAACTGAGAGAACAGACATTAAAGGCCCAAACCTTTAAATTCTGCCAGAATCAGAGCCAAGCTACCCTGTGTGTGGGGGGTCAACTTAAGATATCAGGTCTTAAGGACCACTCCTTTGGATAACATTTTCATTTGAAAACCAGTTTAACTTTCCACATCAGTCTTATGAGGAAGCCAGGGCAAGTGTTTATATTCCCACCTTACAGATGAGAAGCTCAGAAAGGTAAAATCCCATAGCTCCTAAGTAGCAGAGCTAGAACATGAACCAAAGTCTTCTGACTCCAGATCCTTTGTGCTTACTAGTACTTCAGCGTGTGTCCTACAGCCCATGCCTGGGGAACAAGGAGTTAATGTGGATGTAGGGAGAGTTGGGCCAACTGTTTTGGGCCCCATCTCTCTTTTTCTTGAAATCCTGTGACTGTACTATTAGGAGGGGCTTGGGAGAAATTTCACAGGACACGTACTTGGAGCATTGAGTGTGGACTTGAGGCCCTGTTGTGAGTTCTCAGGGGTCGGCAGTGGGTTGGGTGTTTGCCAGGTTAAAGGGTCTTGGGTGGCCAGAGGTCTGGGAAGGCACAAATGAGATGCTGAACTGCTTGTGGTACCCTCTGGTCTTACACTGTGCTGGAATAACCCAACTCCCTTCCCCCTCTCTAACTTCCCAGGACTGGCAGCCACCCTTTGCTGTAGAAGTGGACAACTTCAGGTTTACTCCCCGAATCCAGAGGCTGAATGAATTAGAGGTGAGAAGCCTAGCATCTGTTGGCAGGGTTGGGCAAATGGATACCTGAGCTCTGGTCCCACTTCCCTCATTCCTTCTCGGGCTAAGGTACTTTACCCAACCAGTCTTTATTCTCTTTTCTTTGAAATTGTGTCACAGTTATGGAGGAAGGTTTAGAGCTCTGAATGTAACCAAGAGCAGGAGCATTTAGCATCCCTAGTCTGATAACTCAAAGACTGGGCATGTCCATTTTCCTAAAAGTTTGCTACTTTTGAAGCTCTCCTGCCAGCTAACCTACTATACCTGAGTCAACAAAGGGAAACAGGTTGGCTGAGGCCTTTCTTGGCCAGCTGAATGTGGCCTCATTATCCAATTCATCCACAACCCTGTGCTTCCTACCTTCCTTCTATGGGTCTTGGTTGGGTGGGATATGAGGTGGATGGGCAGGAACAACACAAGAACTGGTCTGTATAGAGGCTAGAATGGTTATAAATTTGAACCAGAGTCAGGCAGGTAGGCTTTTTCCTCTCCCTTTTGTTCTGTACAGGAAGTTCAGGCCCTTTGTGTGGATGGGTGAGGGTCTCCGCTAAGGATCTGAGAATGCCCTGGGGTCATGAGAGTGGGTGCTTTGAAGCCAGTTCCAGGGAAGATCCTGGAGTTTCCCATGGAGATGTAGTTTAGAAGTTTGCTGCCACCTTTCTACCTCATTGTTATGTATCCATGGCCCCTACTAGATATCCTGGGGAGGGGGCATGTTAGGCTGAACTGGAAACCTGTAACCTAAAGGCTTACTTGTTTCTGGACCACTGTTCTTCAACCTTGATACTGTTGACATTTTGGCCCAGATAATTTTTTGTCGTGGAGGGGCTGTCCTGTGCATTTTAGAATGTGTATCAGCATCCCTTGCTTCCTTCCACCTGTTAGATGCCAGTAATACCTTTTCCCAGTAAAGGCAACCAAAAATGTTTCCAGGTGTTGCTAAATGTCCCGGTGGAGGGAGGGGGGCAAAACTGTTCTCATTGAGAACCACTGTTCTAAAGTCAGTCTGTGTGCTGTACTGATCAGACCAAAAATCTTCTCATGAAGAGGGTATAAATTTCTTAAAGGAATGGGTCTGACCAGGTCTGTGGGGGTACAGCTAGTGCAAGATATAACCTAGCATGGGACAAGAACAGGTTTTCTAGAGATACTGTGCTGGCTAATGATGGGGAAGAGCCAGGGATGAGGCCAAGATTGGAAAACTAAGGGGTTAAGGTGGAGGGAGTAAAGTTCTTGGCCTCTTCCAGGTTCTCACAGCTAAAGAGCCATAGGTTGTTTCTTTCTACAGATAGACCTTAGTTTTCCCAATCTATGAACTAGAATGGTTTCTGTCCCTCTCATAGGAGCTCAGCAAGGTGGTGAACAGTAGTGACTTCTCTAGTTCTTCCTAGAATCAGGCCCTTTGAGCCATGCAAGGTGATTCTAGACTTGGGACTTTGGGGAGCTTTTGGGTCAGTGAAATTTCAGGGAAGCGTGGTACATGCCTTGTTTCCAGGATCCTTGGCCCACATCAGGTCCTGGGTTGGCCAGGTGCTAATGCTGCTCTGGTACACTATCTCTTAGTTCTTCAGCCTGTACTCTCAGCCTTTAGCCACCATGGGACGAGTTTTGTGGTGCATAAGAAGAGGTAAATGTGCTTTTTTTGGAGCCTTTAGTCTCTAAAACATGCCTAGAGCTTAGATGCAGTTTTGGAGGTTCCAGAGCATCTTCACTGTCTCTCTTGTAAGTCCACCCTTCTGGAGTAAGTGGACTGGGCAGTTATTTTATTTCCCTTTTATAATCAGAAGATGGAGGTCCAGAGGCTGTACAGCAAATCAGTAGCAGGAAATAGCTAAAACTTAAGTTATTTGACATTTGGATCTCTTGGTACCTGCTCTATAACTTAAGGAAGCAGAGACTGTCTGTAAAGAGATGATGATACTCACACAGCCCTGTCAGAGAGATCAAGAGGGTGTGCTTTAAAGCATATAAAGCCAACTTTCTCCATGTTGGGACCTTGGACTTATCTTATTGACTAGAAGGTGGCAGCGGTGAGAGAACTGGGCTAAGCACTGCCTAGAGTTTGGGACCCATTTCACTGGGAGAGGCCCTGGATGGTAGGCTGTTCTGTACCCTTTCTCCTCTCCTAAGATTAGTCCAGAAGATGGGGTTAAGTGGAGTTGGAGGCTGGCCTCTTTGAGCCATTTCTTTTCCAGGCCCAGACAAGAGTGAAGCTGAACTACTTGGACCAGATTGCCAAATTCTGGGAAATCCAGGGCTCCTCCTTAAAGATTCCCAATGTAGAACGGCGGATCTTAGACCTCTACAGTCTCAGCAAAGTAAGAAAAGATCTTTTTCAAACCCTCTCCCACCCCTTAATATCCTTCGTACTCTGGGGGCTCCCTTGGTTTGGATATTAGAGCTCTATACTGCAGTGGAAGGGGCACAGCCTCATAACACATGAGCTGTCATCGGAACTTCTTGGTATCTCTTACTGCAATATGAACCTGAGTGGTGGTGGTAGGAGGAGGGGATAGCCTCCAGTGAGGTGAGGGGCTGGAGTTGTTCTCATGACCCTTTCTTCAAGCCTTCTCCCTTATATACATACACGCAGCACATCCACATCCCTTCGTGCTTGTCCCTGCAGATCGTGGTGGAGGAAGGTGGCTATGAAGCCATCTGCAAAGACCGTCGGTGGGCCCGGGTGGCCCAGCGCCTCAACTATCCACCAGGCAAAAACATTGGCTCCCTGCTACGCTCCCACTATGAACGCATCGTTTACCCCTATGAGATGTACCAGTCTGGAGCCAACCTGGTGGTAAGGATGCCAGGCTGGGGTGGAAGAAGGCTTTCCCCCCCACCAGATGCAGATTTCTCATACTTCCTCTTAATAGAACTGGTTCAGTGGGCTGGAGACCTGGAGCTGGACTGTACCCTTTTTCATTGGTGCTTATTCTCGTCCCATGCTGCCCAGGGTCAGAGGCCCTGGAGTTCCCCTCAGGGCCAGCCTACTACCCAATATGTGACAAGGTCATAACTGATAAAGGAATTCCAAGGAGGGAGAGACATTCTGGGCTGGAGAGGTCTGGGAAGAGATGGCATCTGATTTAGTTGTGGAGATGCTTATGGGGAGGTGGTTTGAAGGTGGAATGACACAAGCAAAGGCAAGAGAAGAGTTCTCAAAGTGTGTGCTGGTGTCACTGGTAACGACCAGTTGAACAGGGCCTGTTATTTTGGGTCAGGTGAGTGCAGCCACAGCTTTCTTTGCCATTGGGTAAGGATAGAGTAAGGCATTGTTGGGGGCTGCAGCCCCATACCCTGACCCTTACTCCTCACTTTTCCCCAGCAGTGCAACACACGTCCATTTGATAATGAGGAAAAGGACAAGGAATACAAACCCCACAGTATCCCCCTTCGACAGTCTGTGCAGCCTTCCAAGTTCAATAGCTATGGCCGGCGGGCCAAGAGGCTGCAGCCTGATGTGAGTACTTCTAACTCAGAGCTTTGGGGGTGGGAGTCCACAAAGTTCTGACCAAAGTTCTGTCCCCTGTTTCACTCTCCCTTCACTCTGTTCTGAGTTATGAGCAGTAGTGTGCCCTCCTCTGGCTTCACTCTCAGCTGAGCTTCTGAGCTGGGTCTTGATCTGCTCATACAGTATCTTTTCCGTCTGCCCTTTTTTGCCTGTCTTGTTCTTTCTGGACTCATTCTGCTCCTTGGGGTAGACCTCTTCTTTTTCCTTATACCTATATGCTAGCTTCATGCAGAAGCTTATGTGCCAGGCATTGTTCTAGGCACTGGGGATACAACAGAGAACACGATAGACATTGTCCCTGGGCTCACCAAAGCATGTCATTTAGTAGATTGTATTAGTCACTGCCATTTATTGGTAATGCTACACACTGTTAGATTTCTTTCCATATGTTAATGTAGGAGTTAATATTCTCATGTTACAGTTGGGAAAACTGAAATTCCACCTTAATTTCTTTCTAAGAGAGGGCTAATGGAGGAGCTCATTTAACCCTCGTCTCCAAAAACCAGCTCTGAGTTCTTGCCCAGGCCTGCCTCTGCCTCCTGGCATGAGCCCACGTGGTACATAGTCCAAGCTATTGTTCTTTTAGGATGGGGCAGTTTGCCTCAGATAGCAGATTTGATTCATTTCCTTTTTCCCTCCTAGCCGGAACCCACAGAGGAAGACATTGAAAAGAATCCAGAGCTGAAGAAGCTACAGATCTATGGGGCAGGCCCCAAGATGATGGGCCTGGGCCTCATGGCCAAGGATAAGACCCTGCGGAAGAAAGGTAAGGCCTCAGAGGCTGGGGCAGTGTGAAGGATGGCCTCACCCAGGGAGAGGAGGTGGGGCCCTGACTGTTCTAGACCTGTACTTTAGAGCCCCTCTTCCCTCTCCCAGATAAGGAAGGGCCTGAGTGTCCCCCCACCGTAGTGGTGAAGGAGGAGTCAGGCGGGGATGTGAAGGTGGAATCAACCTCACCTAAGACCTTCCTGGAGAGCAAGGAGGAGCTGAGTCACAGCCCAGAGCCCTGCACCAAGATGACCATGAGACTGCGGAGGAACCACAACAATGCCCAGTTTGTAAGGACCCAGCCTTGACTTCTTAATGCTCTGCTTCTCATCCCTTCAGCGAGCATTTCCCCAGCATGGCTCTGGACCAGGTTGCATTAAGCAGAAAAATGGGCGTGGTGGGCCCTGCCCTTAGGTAGCTCACTTAATTGGGGAAACAATGCCAACTCACATGGAACAAAGGACAAGAAAGGGTGATGAAGTGCTGTCAACAGGAAGTGCTGGAAGGGTCCAGAGAAGGAGGCTCCCTCCATTGCTTCAGGATAAAGGCTAAGCTCCTCATTACCATGCATGATCCAGTCCCTGCTGATCTCTAGCCTCATTCCCCAGCACTGCCCACCTCACTCCTCTGCTATAGCCACACTGAACTACTTGTAGGTATGTTCATTTTTTCCCCCCCGAGACTCACCATGCTCTTTCTTTCCCCCATCCCTTTGCGCCTGCTGTTTCTTCCATCTGGAAGAGTTTTCCCCATGCTCTGCCCCATTGCCAAATTCAGTTTGCCTTCAGGTTTCAGTCAGTTTCAGATGTCATTGTCAAGTGTCACCTTTTCAATGAAGTTCTTCCTCAAGGCTGTCCCTCCTTATCTCCACCTGATTTGAGTGCTCTCCTCTCTAGGCTCCCCTACTACCGTCTGTGAGCTGGTATCGGTAGTTTCCATGTTACCTTTTAATTTTTATGAATATGTGTCTCTGGAATACTTTGTGCCTTTAGAAGGCAGATGCCATGTCTTGGTCATTGCTGTACTTCATAGTCCAGCATAGTGTTGAACATGTAAGTGCTCAGTGTTTATTGAATGAATAAAAATGGGAGATTTCATGACTGTATGATGAAGACTCTGCTCTCACAGTTCTACCAGTTTATTTGGGGAGATGTGCATACAGTTAAACTCCCGAACTAGCATGACTAGCCTATAACAGGGCTGTGAATGATCTAGCCAGCAAGCACGGTGGGTTTCTGATGGAAGGCTCTGTGGACTAGGATGCTGTCTGGAGGACAGTTTGAAGGCTGGACAGAGATTAGATTGATGAACTGTTTCTTCCTTTTCCTGGCAGATTGAGTCATACGTATGCCGGATGTGTTCCCGAGGGGATGAGGATGACAAGCTTCTGTTGTGTGATGGCTGTGATGACAACTACCACATCTTTTGCCTGCTGCCTCCTCTGCCTGAGATTCCCAAGGGTGTCTGGCGGTGCCCAAAGTGTGTCATGGCGGTAAGGCCTTTCCAGCCCCAGTTCATGTCTGCCTCAGATAGTATTCTTGCCTTCCTTCATCAGGCCTTACTGACTGAAGCTTCCCAGCTCAGCCACAGTTTAATGCTTTGGGTCCCTGGGGTGGAGCTAGGCTGGGCAGAATTTGAGGAGAAAGAAGAGGAGACGTAGCCTTTGTTTATGTCCTCTGGGAGCCCCCAGACCGCCTGGGGAGGTAAGAGTCATTGGACAGATTGTATGCCAACGTGTAGTCAGATGCTAAATTGTGTGTCAGAAACTCTTGAGGCATAGAAGTTCAGAGGAGAGGAAAATTACTAAGGGTAGTAATCAGGGAAGGTGTTAGGAATGAGATTTGGAGGACAGGAATATGAAGAAAAATTGTTCTTTTGATTTCCAAGTTTCTTATTCTTTGTTTTTTTTAGAAAGCTTGGAAAATACACAAATTACCTATCATCTCACCACCTAGAGACAACCATTGTTAATAGTCTGGTATATTTTCTTCTCATCTTTTTTGTTATTTCATATATATAACTATCTTTAACCAGTTTGGGCTCTTATTGTGTATTTTCATTTGCTATTTTGTAATTATTTTTGTATATCATTACATTTATTCATGGGTAGTGATTTGTTTTTTCTTGTAGGGAGGCATTATATGGGTATAATACTTTGGGGTTTTTTTGTTTTGATAATTTGATTAAGGCTTTAACTAGAAGAGGTGGGCAGGCCTTGTAAAGTTGGGGATGGAGGCATGCCAGAGAAGGTATTTGGGGAGGATGTACTTAGGGCAAGAGGGGCAGTCAGGAGATCATCTGAAGCAGCAGTGAGGCCTGAGAGGCCTGGTAAGTCTCCCAGGTCCATTTCATGAGCTTGCTTCCTTCCTTCATCCAGATTCTGAACACTCATCTACATTTCTGTCTAGGTTTCTGGAGAGCAGATGTTGGTGGTCTCATCTTATGTTAGTGACTTATCTGTGGTCCTAAAGACCAGCTGTGCATTTGTGCGTGCGCGCGCGCACACACACACACACACAGCTGAGGAAAGAGACCAGGATGGTATATAATGGCCTTGGAAGTGGTAGAGATTCCTTCAGGGAAAAGTGTGGACACCAACAATATGATAGTGAAGGTTGTCTGCTCTACTTGACTCTAAGTGGTTGAGGGCCAGTGGACCAGATTAACACTGATTTTTTTCAGACATGAGTGAGTCTGTCTAACTGGTACAAAGCGAGGTAATCTCATATCCTGTCTTCTGAGACCGTCTAAAGAACAAAAACGGTGTAGAGTTTAACAGTGTGGAAGCCAGTGCCTTTGACTTCCACCCTCTGAGCTGCTAGAATATTCAGTGCCATTTTCCTAGGCTTGTAGTTCCAGTCTGGGCATAAGAAAGCTTCCTTAGGTGTTTTAGGTGTCCTATTTAAACTCCCTGTTTTAGCTCAAGAGGAAACGATGGTGGCAGAAGAGCATAGCATAACATATTTAAGTCAGAAGTCATGTTTGTTTGTTTGTTTGTTTTTAAGATTTTATTTATTTGACAGAGAGAAACACAGCCAGAGAGGGAACACAAGCAGGGGGAGTGAGAGAGGGAGAAGCAGGCTTCCCACTGAACAGGGAACCCGATGTGGGACTCGATCCCAGGTCTCTGGGATCATGACCTGAGCCGAAGGCAGTCGCTTAATCAACTGAGCCACCCAGGCACCCCAGAAATCATGGTTTTGATAGTGAAGTCCTAAAGGAAGAGCAGAGCAAAAGCAGGGCAGCAGTGCATGTGGGGAATGAAAAGATAATTAAGCTGAAGCTCTGGGAGAAAAAGGTGGAGCTGTAAAATGAAGCCTGCCTCTGGGGCCTGAGTACAGACCTAGGGCTGTTGTTCTTCCCTGCTCCTACCCCATATTCCAGCTTTGCTTTTGAGGATTCTCCATCTCTGTGCACTCTGTCTTGGTGACATGTTCTCCTTTGGGTTTCAGGAGTGTAAGCGCCCCCCTGAAGCCTTTGGCTTTGAGCAGGCTACCCGGGAATACACTCTGCAGAGCTTTGGCGAGATGGCTGACTCCTTTAAAGCCGATTACTTCAACATGCCCGTGCACGTAGGTGATGGAGGGCTGGGGTAGCGTCAGGGCTAGGGTCATAGGTGTTGGTGCCTGATGGGCTTAGCTCTTCTGGGTCATTGGGGCCAGGATGTGATGGGCCACAGTCATCTGCTACCCCTATTCCCCAGATGGTGCCTACAGAACTCGTGGAGAAGGAGTTCTGGCGGCTCGTGAACAGCATTGAGGAAGATGTGACTGTTGAGTATGGAGCTGACATCCATTCCAAAGAATTTGGCAGTGGTTTTCCTGTCAGTGACAGTAAGCGGCACCTAACCCCCGAGGAGGAGGTGAGTGGATGATTCATGGTTATATGTCAGCTGTGTGCACTGGTAGGTCAGGTAGTATCTCTGTTGGGTGGGGGTGATTATGCCCGCTTCCCACGGCTGCTGTGAGATTTAGATA
>PITA01012886.1:0-59829 GCA_004023965.1 Spilogale gracilis
ACCACCACTATTAGTGTAAGAAATATGTACTTGGTCTTTATCATCATTCCTGGAACAATGTTCCTAAAAATCCTCAAATTTTCCTATAATGAGAGTAATAAAGGTGACTTTTGGAAAGCACCTAAGGATAAGGCTTGCTGGCAGAAGTGCCAACCACATGATTGGAAGGTTAGAGCTCTCAGTCCCAGTCTCAGTTACAACTGTCACCCTCATACACACACCTCTTGGGAGGTGAGAGGGGTCTGGAAGACTTGATCACTGATGGCCAACAATTTAGTCAATTGTGCTTATATAATGAAGTCTCCATAGAAACTCAGAGGAGGCGTGAAAACTCTGAACCCTTTCCGCATACCCTGTCCTATGCTTCTCTTCTTTCTGACTGTTCTGTTTTATATTCTTTTATAATAAACCACTAATCTAGGAGGTAAAATATTTCTTTGTTCTGTGAGTCACTCTAGCAAATTAATCAACGCAAAGAGGAGATTTGTTGGAACTACCCAACTATGGTTGGTAGGTCAAAAGCACAGGCAGATCTGAAGGGGGTGGAGGGCACTCTTCTAGGACTGAGCCCTTAACCTGTGGGATCTGATGCTATCTCCAAGTAGTTAGTATCAAAATTTAGTTGAATTATAGGACACCCAGCTGGCATTGGAGAGTTAGTGTGGTGCTGGGGAAAAACCTCACACATCAGAATTTAATTGATGAACACATAGTTAGTAATTTGCAAAAATGGAACTGAAATATAAAACCATTGGAAACTTTACACCATGCTACTTTAGATAACATCTATTGTCCTACCAAAACTTTCCATTTCGTGGCCCATTCACTTGCGATCAATCTGCCCTTTGGGTAATAAATAAATCAGTTATGTTTATTTGGTACAATGTTACAAACTAGTTCTTAAGTTATTATTTTTCTCTAAATAATGTGTTAAATAAGACCTTTCATGCCTTAATTTCCAAAAGTGATTAAGGAAAGGAATTCTAGTCATTCCTGTGGTCTTGTTTTGTGGTATTTTTTGCATATGTAACACTTCTAAAGTCATGTCAAGTTTGTGATTACATATATTACTGGCATCCAAAATAATCAGCTGATAGGTAGAACGTGGAATCTAGACGTGGGGTCAGTAGATTTTGTTTTTCTGTAAAGGACCATATTTTTCTATGAAGGGCAGAGTATTTTTTGGCTTTGTGGGCTATATAACCCTGTCAAAATTTTTCTGCCATAACTAATCAACTGCTGTTGTAAGGTAACAATAACCACAGACAAGAGTATACAACTGGGAGTAGCTGTGTTCAAATAAAATCTTTATAGACAGTGAGCCATATTCGGCCTGAGGCCTGTAATTTGCCCTTATCTACTTTTGGCCTCATACCAGCTCTGTCACTGTGGAAGAAGGGGTCACTTAAACTTTATTAACCCCAATTTCTTCAATAGCAAATATGAGGATGCTACCATTTCAGCTGACTTGAAAATATGATAAGGAAGAATCAAATTAGATAAATTAGATAATTTACATAAAATCACCTTGCAAACTGCCTAGTACCAGAGTAATGTTTAATAATACACAATATTGAGGCTTATTCAACTAATACTGGACCTCCTAACAAACTATCACCTTTTGTTTCCTTCTATCTCTCTACCCAATTCCCTACGTATTTGTCACTGTTCATAATCCCTCATATACACACACACACACTCACACACATACGAGCACATGCAAACCGCATCCCTAGAACTGTATTCCAGCCTACTCCTGCTGCACCCTAGAGCCCTCTTTTCCCACCCATACCCACCAGGCTTGATTTTTGCATGCTTTCTCTCAGTTGTCCCTTTTCAGCTTAGACCACTAATGGAGAATAAAGATCATGACTGGGCCAACGTGCTTTCTAAAAGGAATGATTTATAGATAAATGACTTGTTCCAAGATGCCCTTGGAGCATATCACAAGAAAAGTCTAGAAATTCAAGGGAAGGGTGTGATTCTTTGTGGAGTACATTTAATTACTCCTGAGAAACTCACTCATTGCCGACAATAGGAAGTCAGCTCTAGGAAACTAGAAGTTCAGGCTTAGAGGATGCATGTGAAGCTACTTGCACACACAGGATTGCATTTGCAGACTGGGAGCCACTGGCAGTATGCAAAATTAGGTGGGCTAGGAAAAAAGGCTGAGTCTGGACCCCACATACCACCTACCAATTGCTGAGATGAACAAATTAAAAGAAACAGATTCATGGCAGTGTTATGCTGGTAAACTGGGAAAGCAAGAAAGCAAGCCAGCTGTTTGTAGCGTTTAATCAATTTCCATGATGTAAACCCTCCCACTACAGGTGATACCAACCTACCAGTGATTAAAGAACCAGCTCACAAAATTGCCAAATATTCCACCATAACTTGTTCCTGCCAGCTCTGGCATATCACTGACTCCATGGCTGAACTATTAATCAGGTTAGATAAAATAGTTTAGCTATAATAGTCCCTAGAGGAAAAAAGCCCCCGTCTTCTGACCCAGACCAGTTCAGTTCAGAGGCAAAGCTTTTTCTCCATTTCTTGATCTTTGATCCCAAGAAAATACGTAGATAAATTCTTTCTCTAAATGATGTAGCATAACAAGTTAATAAACTATTTCATTTACACAGACTCATACACCCCTTAGTATTTTCTTCATGAACTAATGGGATTCCCCCCCCCACCTAAATCATGTACTCCATAGATAATTTTTGCCAGAAATCTCACTTGTTGCTATTCAAAGTGTGGTCCTCAGACAAGCAGCACCTGTAAGTATATTAGAAAACAGAATTTTAGCTGGCACTCCTAATAAAGCAAAATCTGCATTTTAACCAGATCTGTATATGCATAAAGTTTGGAAAATGCTCCTCCATGCCCTATTCATTTTACACCTAGAAGACAGATAAAAACACTAATGAAATTTGCTATTTATCACACCACAAAAACAAATAATCAGTCTTGCCCTTTTGTAGTGATGATCTGAAAGATTCTGTATATACATTTTTTCACTCAGATACAAAAATATTCCAGAATTAGTCTGATTTAAAATGTGAAAGCAAACTGCTCTTTGCAGAATCATAACAGTGTACTCTTAGGTAACTACCAAAAATAAGGCAAATTAGAGAGATGTTCTTGTCTTGGTTCTAACCTTTCTCTTTAGCCTTATGTCTGTCATTTAATTACATGCTCTGTTAGAAGGAATAGTACCCCTCCCCTGAGATGGTCACATTCTAATCCCCAAAACCTGTGAATATATAACCTCATATGGCAAAAGGAACTTTACAGATAGAATGAATTGAGGATTTTGAGATGCGGAGAGAGTCTCCAGGTGTGCCCGATGAAATCACAAGCTTCTAAAAGGGAGAGGCAAAGCCAGGAGACTCAGAAATGTGACGATGGAAGCAGCAGGAGGAGCATTGTGGAACAGCAAACCACGAACTGGTCTCTAAAAGCTGAAAAATGGTAAAGCAGTTCCTTCCTCCAGCCTCCAAAAGGAACAGGATCCTGCCAACACCTTAATTTCAGTGCAGTGAAACCGACTTTAGACTTCTGATCTCCAGAACTATAAGGTACCAAATCTGTGTGTTGTTTTAAGCCCTAGGTTTGTGGTAACTTGTTACAGAAGCAATAGGAAACTATTAAAAATAAATGTCTTTCTCCCCAATTAGACTGTGAGCATTTCAAGGGCATGACTGTATACTCTATATTTTGCCTGATTACAGAGCCTAACCAGATGGTTCTTTGTACAAGTTTGGAGAAGAAATGCGTGAATGCAATAATAATCCATTCTCCTATATTATAGCTAAATCTGACCTCATTCTCCCTACTTAAAAACCACCAGTGGTTTTCCATCATTCTGAAACCCTTGACATCACACAGGGTCATGGCTTCAGGCCACACCTATGCCCTTGAGCCTAGCTTGCCTCCAGCACTCCCAGTGACGTCAGCTGTTTTGCATGTTTTAATCTCTCCCCTCCCCTCCCAGACCCTCTCTATTTGGTTAACTTCCATTTCTTCCTTCACATCTCTCTCAAGCATTACTTCCTGTGGGGAGCTCATCCTTCTTTGCTTAACAGATTTCTTTTATAGCACTTTCTTTTATAGCACTCACTTGCATTTGTAAATATAAAGCATTCTCTCTCCAAACTGGGTTCTAGCTCTATATGATCAGAGGCCATGTCCATAGTGTGTTCCAGTACCTGGCATAAAGCAGGAACCAGGTAGGTTTTTGTTGAATGAAAAATATCTGTTGGATAAAAAGGATAAGGAGCATGTATAAAAGAGAAAATGCTTTAGTAATTTGAGCCTCTAACTCATAAAGAATTATGTGTTAGAAAAACAATTTTAAAAAAAGAATTTTGCAAGTCTCTATAGTACACAGCATTGTTTTTACATTTGTGTTACTGACCCCAATTTAGAATCCTCTACACTGAGCTACTGCACGTGTTTGATGAGAGTTAATATGTCTGTTAAGGAGTTGCTAAATGACTCCCCAAATTGGTTAAGGTCCTTTAATTAACATTTCCTTCTAGGGTTGCTCCTTGGAGCCAGTCATGTACTAGAGTCAATTGTATATGTCTCTTCCTCATTTTGTATTCAGTTATTTTTACTTTGGGAGCCTGAAATCTGCCTGGTGACAGTATTTATTTACACCACAGAAACGAGCAAATTCTTCAGATTGAGACTCTTTTGGTCTCTTTCCCTTTCTTCCCTCTGCCCTGCCCCCAGCCCCCACCACCCTTTGTCAAGCGTGTGCCTACACACCACTTGCCTGGAGTCTTTTCTTTCAGAGGCATATCATGCTGCTTGAGCCTGACCTATGAAGCCTTGAGACATTTCCGGGATATTCTACTATGGGGGCACCAACTCTGAATTAACTTGTCATGTGAGGCACTGAGAATAGTCCTCTTCCCTCACACCTCATTCTGTCCAGGAACTCCAACCTTTCCACAGTCAGAGTCAGCTGTGTTTGTGTGGCCTTTGGTTCCTCTTAATAATAAGTGTTCTTCAAATTTAAATATAGCCCTTTTCCTTGATGAAACTGGGTGTCAGGGGGAAGAAGACAGACATGGCAAATCCCAAAGACTTACTTTATACTCACAATTTGCATACTTCCATTATTTAATATTATAGTAGATGCATGAATATGGGCTCAGAGGATTTAGAACATAAAATAAAAAATATGTTTAAGTATCCCAACCTGCATCTGTTAATGCCTTCTGTTTTGGTCAAGCAAAAAGCAAATAATTGACCTGCCCTGTAAGGTCTTGCATATTCATGGGGATGTAGACAGGACCCCTGCTTTAACAACCAGCTGTGCCATAGCTTCAAGTAGTTACCTTCTCTTACGATGAAAAGGCTCATGTAAGTGGTTTCCAAGGCTTTAGTTTACTAAAGATTCTGATGTCATTTAGTAAACATTTAATAGTGGAATAAAGTATGCAGTCTCTTTAAAGCCTATCAGTGTTCTATACACAGTAGAGTTCTACTAAATGATGGAGAGTAGTTTGCAACCAATTTCTTTTAAGTATCTCTTAGTATCCATTAATATAAGTTAACTACAGTTTTTTTGGTTGTGTTTTACAATTCCTACCTGGCTGAAAAATTTATTCTTCTAGCCAAGATATTTTGAATAGGAGCTGCTCTAGCGCTTAGCAACGGTTAGATATAGAAAATAGAAAGAAGTTCATTGTTAATGATTTAAGTGCATGTTGAGAACATTGAACTAGGATAAAGTTAATCAATAAACATAGGTTAAAAAAGATATGTTCTTTTATGTTTTTAAAAGAAACCATATGGATAAAACTAAAATCAAAAACATCTAGTAAATGGGAAGTAGGGTAATTCAGGGAGAGAAACGAAACAAGAGAGACTTTGGACACAGAAACAAACTGAGGGACTTGGAGTGAGGGGGTGAGGGGATGGGAGAGCCTGGTGGTGGGTACTGAGGGCACCTATTGCATGGAGCACTGGGTGTGGGGAATGGGCAATGAATCTTGGAACACTGAAAAAAAAAAAAAAGGAAATAGAAAATTAAAAAAAATCTGTTACTAGTCTCACACTCGAGTTAATTTCACCACTTTAAAAAGTGGCCCCCCAGATGTTCTAAATATTTAGAACAAGAAATGATGTATAAATAATACCGACAAATGGTATCCGTGTTCCAAGACTGGGATCTTGAAGCTACAAAGAAGCTGATGGTGTGGCCCCTTCGGTTTCCCTAGCCAACCTAGCTGTAAGCCAAGGGGAGCTTTCTCAAAGGAAGTTGAGCAATGAAAAGAGAAAAAATGAATTTATTTGCTTATGCATCATTCTACTTTAACTTTTTAAGAATGCTATTGATAGGTATGTACTTGGCAAGATATTGCAGGGCTATTTGCTAGTAACTATTAGAATTTAAAATTTCTAAAAATTATACATGATTCACACAAGTATATAAAATATGTAGATATGTTCTAAAACTTTGTGATTGTAAAAGATGAATAGGCTAACTGTCCGTTACCAAGAAATCTGTTAAGTAAACTATAATGCCATCGTCAACTGTTTAAAAAATAAGATATTGACCGTTAATATCTATGTTACATTATGCTGTGATAAAGGCAGTTGTGTAACAATTTTTATTGTTTTATATAGTGCTTACTTATGCACTGAAAAGCCCAGAATGATATGACCTACTATTAACAGTGAATATACCAAAAGAATAGGATTGGAGAAGGAGACAATAGTTTTACTTTCTATTTTATATACTTCTATATCCTTTAGTTTTTATTTTTAATTTTCTATTGTAAACATTGTGTAAAAGTCTTACTCTATTTGTGTGTGGGCATAGGTTTTCATTTCTTTTGGGGAAAATACCTAAGAGTGAAATCAGTTGATACAATCCCATCAGCAATAATCAAGTTTGATGGTATTTGATGTTATTGTTAGTAGTATTGTTTCTTAATTTCTATTTCCAATGTTTCCAGCTGCTATGTAGAAGTGCAATTGATTATTGTAAATTGACCTTGTTAACCTATATTTTAGTCACTGGTTAGTCATATTCTTTGGAATTTCATATCTACATTTATTTCTACACAACATGATTATGTAGTTTTTTAAGGCAAACATTTAAAAAATCTTCAACTTTTTATTTAAATTCCACTTAGTTGACATACAGTGTAATATTAGTTTCACAACACAGTGATTCAACACTTCCATACAACACCCAGTGCTCATCACCTATCCCATCCACCCCCCTGCCCACCTCCCCTCTGGTAACCAACAGTGTGTTCTCTATAGTTAAGAGTCCGTTTCTTGGTTTGCCATTATTCCCCCCACCGCCTTTACTCATTTGTTTCTTAAAGTCCACATATACATGAAATCATATGGTATTTGTCTATTTCTAACTGACTTATTTTGCTTAACATAATACTCTCTACATCCATCCATATTCTTGCAATGGCAAGATTTCATTACTTTTATGGATGAGTAACAGTCCATTTTACATATATATATATATATATATATATATATATATATATATGTAAAGATGAATAGCCTAACTGTCCATTACCAAGAAATCTGTTAAGTAAACTATAATGCCATCATCAACTGTTTAAAAAAATAAGATATTGACTGTTAATAACCATGTTACATTATGCTGTGATAAGGCAGTTGTGTAACAATTTTTTTTATTATTTTTTTAAAGATTTTATTTATTTGACAGACAGAAACACAGCTAGAGAGGGAACATAAGCAAAGGGACTGAGAGAGAGAGAAGCAGGCTTCCCGCTGAAACAGGAACCCCAATATGGGGCTCAATCCAGGGTCTCCGGGATCATGACCTGAGCCGAAGGCAGTCGCTTAACCAACTGAGCCACCCAGGGGCCCCTCAATTTTTATTGTTATATATATGTATATAACAAACCACATCTTGTTATTCATGCATTCAGTGGACACAGGCTGTTTCCATAGTTTAGAGGAGTTGTAGACAATACTATAAGCATCAGGGAGCATGTATCTCTTTGAATTAGTAGTTTTGTAATCTTTGGGTATATACCCAGTAGTTCAATTGCTGGATTGTGGGGAGTTCTATTTTTAACTTTTTGAGGAACCTCCATACTGTCTTCCAGAGTAGCTGTACCAGTTTGCATTTCCACTAACAGTGCAAGAGGGTTCCCCTTTCTCCACATCCTTGCTAACACTTGTTTCTTGTGGTACTAATTTTTTTTGTGTACTGATTTTAGCCATTCTGACAGGTGTGAGGAGATATCTCACCATAATTTTAATTTGCATTCCCTGATGAGGGATGTTAAGCAAATTTCATGTGTTTGTTGGCCTCTTTTATTTCTTCTTTGGAAAAAATGTCTATTCTTCTGCCCATTTTTAATTGATTTATTCCTTTTTGGAGTGTTGAGTTTTTAGAAGTTTTTTGTGTTTTGTGTACTAACCCTTTATTGAACAAGTCATTTGCAAATCTCTTCCCCTGTTCCATAAGTCGCCTTTTAGTTTTGTTGATTGTTTCCTTCACTGTGCAGAAGTTTTTATTTTGATGAAGTACTAGTAATTTGTTCTTCTTTATTTCCCTTGCCTCAGAAGACCTCTCTAAAGAGCAGTTGCTATGGCTGATATCAAAGGGTTACTACTGTGTTCTCCTCTAGGATTTTGATGGTTTCAGGTCTCAGATTTAGGTTTTTAATCCATTTTGAATTTATTGTATTTGGTGTAAGTGGTCCAGTTTCATTCTTTCGCATATTTCTGTTCAGTTTTCCCAGTACCATTTGTTGAAGAGACTGTCTTTTCCCCATTGAATATTCTTTCCTTTTTGTTGAAGATTAATTGAGCATATAGTTGTAGGTTCATTTCTGGGTTTTCTATTCTGTTCCATTGATCTATGTATCTATTTTTGTGCCAGTAACATATCATTTTGATTGCACAGTTTTGTAATATAACTTGAAACCTGGAATGATGATGCCTCCAACTTTGGTTTTCTTTTTCAACATGACTTTGGCTATTTGGGATCTTCTGTGATTCTACACAAATCTTAGAATTGTTTTAGCTCTGTGAAAAATGTTGCTATTTTGATACAGGTTGCATTAAATATGTTCATGTAATTTTATTACTTCCAATCTCTGCTTTTTAATTTTTCTTACATTGAGGCCTGGCTGGGACATTGTATAAAGTGTTAAATAGAAGGGGAAAAGGGTGTACTCTTGTCTTGTTAAGAATCCTAAGGGGAAATCAATTTAGTATATCACCAGTATTAGTATTTTAGCTGTAGACTCTTTAAAGATCCCATTTGTCAGGTTGAGAAAATTGCATGCCATTCCTACTTTCCTGACGGCTTTTGTCACAAATGTCTATTTAGTGTGTCAAACATATTTTCTGTAGCTCCTAAGATAATCATGTATATTTCTTTTATCCATTAAATATGAAATACTTTGGGGTTTTTTGAATACAGTTTACACACAAAATCTTATTAGTTTCAGGTGTACAATATTGATTTGACCTTTATATATATCACAAAATGATCACTACATTAAGTCTAGTTACCAACTGTCATCCTACAGTTGCTACAGTATTATTGACTATATTCCCTATGCTCCACTGTATATTCCTGTGAATTATTTTAGAACTTTAAGTTTTTATCTCTTATGCTCTTTACCTATTTTGTCAAGCCACCACCCTTCTCCACTCTGGCAACCACTAGTTTCTTTTCTGTATTTGAGTCATTGTTTCATTTTGTTCATTTATTTTCTTAGATTCTACATAAAAGAGAAATCCTACAGTATTTGACTTTCTCAGTCTGATTTATTTCACTTATTGTAATACCCTAAGATCCATCCTTGTTAGTACAAATGGCAATATTTCATTCTTTTTTATGACTGAGCAATATTCCATTGTGTATATATACACCACCTCTTCTATAACAATATATCTATGAATGGGCCCTTAGGTTGTTGCCATATCTTGGCTATTATAAATAGCATTGCAGTAAACAAAGTGGCTTACATATCTTTCCAAATTAATATTGTCAGTTTCTTCAGGTAAGTATCCAGAAGTGAATTATTATATCATTGTTATTTGTGTTTTTAGTTTTTTGAGGAACCTCCATACTGTTTTCCATGAGGGTTCCCTTTTCTGCACATCCTTGCCAATGTTTGTTATTTCTTGTCCTTTTGATACTAGCCATTCTAACAGGTATAGTAATATCTCATTGTGGTTTTGATTTTGCATTTTCTTAAAGATCTAGTGATGCTGAACATATTTTCATTTATCTGTTTTCCATCTGTAGGTCTCCTTAAGAAAAATATCTATTCAGGCTCTCTGCACATTTTTAATCAGATTATATGTGGGGTTGGGGTGTCTCATTTTTTTGTTTTGTGTGTGTAAAGTTGTGTAAGTTCTTCACATATTTTGGATATTAACCCCTTTTGGAATAAATCACTTACAAATATCTTCTCACATTCAATAGGTTGCCTTTTCATTTTGTTGATGATTTCCTTCACTGTATGAAAGTTTTTAATTTGGGTATAGTGCCCAATAATTTGTTTTCACTTTTGTTTTCCTTACCTGAAGAGACTTATCTAGAAAAATGTTACTAAGGCTGAAGTCCAAGAAATTACTACTTATGTTTTTCTTCTAGTAATAGTAGTAGTAGTAGTAGTAGTAGTAGTCGTTGTCGTCGTCGTCGTCATCATATGATTTCACATGTGGCAATCAAATCCTTAATTTATTTTAGTTTATTTTTATGCATGGTGTGGGGAAGTGATCCAGTTTCATTCTTCTGCATGTAGCTGTCCATTTTCCCAGTACCACTTATTGAAGAGAAGGTCTTTTCCCCATTTTATATTCCTACCTCCTTTTGTTGTAGATTAGTGCCCATAAAAGTGTGGGTTGATTTCTGGGCCCCCAGTTGTGTTTCATCGATCTTTGTGTCTTTTCGTGCCAGCAGAATACTGTTATTATAGCTTTGTAGTTCATCTTGAGATCTGGAATTGTGATAACTGTAGCTTTATTCTTTTTTCTCAAGTTTGCTTTGGGTATTCAAGGTCTTTTGTGGTCCCATACAAATCAGGATTATTCTAGTCCTCTGGAGGGAAAATATGCTGTTGGCATTTTGATAAGGATTGCATTGAATTTGTAGATTGCTTTGGGTAATATGGACATTTTAACAATATTCTTCCAATCCATGAACATGGTACAGTTTTCCATTTGTGTCATTCTCAATTTCTTTCATCAGTGTTTCAAAGTTTTTATATTATAGGTCCTTTCACCTCAAGTTTATTCCTAGGTATTTTATTCTCTTTTGGTGCAATTGTAAATGGCTAGCTTTATTTCTTTCTGCTACTTCATTACTAGTATAGGGAAATGCAACTGATTTCTGTATTTATATCCTGCAACTTTACTGAAGTCATTTGTTTTATTTTTTGGGTGGAGTTTTTAAGGTTTTCTATATATATCATCTTCAAAATAATGAAAGTATTATTTACCAATTTGGGTGTCTTTTATTTATTGTCTGAATGCCATGGTTATGGCTTCTAGTACTATGTTGAATAAAAATGGCAAGAGTGGACCTCCTTATCTCATTCCTGATCTTAGAGGAAAAGATTTCAGTTTTTCATCATTGAGTGAAAAATACAGTCATTTTATGTTGAGATGTGTTTCTTCTAAACTCACTTTGAGAGTTTTTTATTCTGCCACCATTACTTCTTACCTACAATTTGGATTAGTTATATTTCCATTTCTTTTTGCTGAGGCTAGGAGTTCTAGTTCTATATAGAATAAAAGGTAGGGAGAATGGGCATCCTTCTTTCTATACAATTCATAGATGACTCATATATTTCTCAGATATATTGGTTGTCATCCATTGGTCATGAGAATGCTTCAGAGTCATGAAGGTGACATAGATGTCTTGATAGTAATGAAAGTGGCTTTTGGGCCCCATCCAAGGGCAGGGGCTGATTTTCAGGAGGACCAATCATGTGAATAGAAGGTTGGAACTTTCAGTCCTCCTCTTCCCACCTAACTCCCCCACACATACACCTCCAGGGAAGGGAGAAGGGCTGGAGGTCAAATGAGCGAATAGCCATTGACTAAGTCAATCATGACTATGCAATGAAGCCTCCATAAGAACCCAAAAGAATGGGATTCCGTGAGCTTCTGCTTGCTTCTAACATGAAGTAAGAGGAGAGAGACAGCTGGGGAGGGCATGGAAGCTTCATACCCCTATGCACTATATATCTTTTTATCTGGCTGATGATTCATATCTTTTATCCTAAGTAAAGTGGTAAACATAAGTGCTTCCCTTAGTTCTGTGAGCCAATCTAGCAAATTAAAAGAACCCAAGGAGGACATCCTGGGACCTCGTGACTTACTCAATGAGAAGTATAGGTAACGATGTGAACTTGATATCTGAAGCCTGAGAAGGAAGTCTTTGGAAACTACAATTTGTAGTCAGTATGTCAGAAACACGGGAAATAACTGGAAGTTTGCACCCGGCATCTGATGTACAGGGTGAAGGACTGTTTTATAAGAGATGACGCTGAGTCCTTAACCTGTGGAATCTGTTGTTCTCTCTGGGTAGGTAGTACCAGAATTGGGCTGAATTCTCAGATACCCTTTTGGTGTTTAAGAATTGCTTGGTACTTGTGTGAAGGGATCCTTTCCCCCTCACAATGGAATTGGGTCTGGGATCCCAAAAAAGAGTTGTTCTTAGAGTAGCTGGTGTCAGTGAAGTGGGGTTTGTTAGAAGAAGCCTGACTCACAAAAACATGTGGCTTTTTGTGGGTGCCTGGGTGGTTCAGTGGGTTAAAGCCTCTGCCTTCAGCTCAGATCATGATCTCAGGGTCCTGGGATCAAGGCCTGCATTGGGCTCTCTGCTCAGTGGGGAGCCTGCTTCCCCCTCTCTCTCTCTGCCTGCCTCTCTGCCTACCTGTGATTTATCTCTCTGTCAAATAAATAAATAAAATGTTTGGTTTTTTTAAAGTGTGGCTTTTTGGAGAGAAAAGACAGAAGGGTGAGGGTAAGAAACCTTTGATTTCTGGATGACATTGTGGTCACGAATGGTCTGGAACTGCAACTGTGCTGCAATCAGTTACCAAAGGTAAAAGTTATCAATGGAATTTAGAGGTGGATCCAAGTCTTGGGGATTTGATTCACTTGATGCATAAGGAAATGCAGCCTAATAAAAAAAAGACAAAATATTCTTCCTCATGATTATTATCTTAAATAGCTAACTTAAAAGTAAGAATGCTTGGTCAGACCTTGATGCTAGACAAAACTGTTTTCAGTGAGTCTGAGCTTAGGCCATTTGGATCAAAACCACCTAAAAATGAATAGTTGTGCAGGGATAACTGAAAATACATCAAGACCTTTCATCAACGAGAAGATAGTCAGAGAGGAAGGGCAAGCCAAGTAACTACTGAAACCAGAGGATTTAGTGTGAAAGAATGGTTTCATCTTATAGACTTGTATCATCAGCTTCCTGAGAAATCTTTCCTGAAATGAACTGTGAGAGCAACCAATTTGGGGTCTGTGTCTTTTGTTTTGAATGCTACAGAGTACAAGAACATACTTAGGTTGATATAGGACCTGTAGCTCGCTATAGAGCAGTCACAGTTGACTGTGTGTGATCCAGACACTCAGGAGGTTGTTCTGGAGAGAACAGCCTGTTTGACTAGACAAAAGCCACTGTTAAGTGTATTTATCCTGAGAAGAGGGGCTGCCCAACTTTCCCAGTAAATGCTAACTGGAACACCCCAGATAAAGCAAGTATGTTTCCTATGCTAAGCATATGGGATTTGGTTTGTAACAACTGGGATATTCACTTGTTGGATATGTCAGCTACCGAGGTTATGGCAAATGGTTGGACAGCAACAAGGAGGCCTATACTGTGATATCAGTAAAAACCATACAGGGAAGCAGAGATAGCAAATGTAATACCACTCAAACTACATTTGCTATCTCTGCTTCCCTGTGTGGTTTTTACTGATATCACAAACCTCATAAACATTAAAGTAAGAAAATTGGCATGGAGTGGGGTAGACAAAGAAGGAGAGTCAAGGGACTGCAAGCTAGCTAGGTGAGAGTCTTCAGATGGTTAGTGAAAAATAGGATGAGTAAAGCAGACATTGACAGAGTTAAAGTAAAGGCATTGATGGAAACACTAATAGGGATTGAATAAACAGTGGGACCCCCTGTTGTTTCCCCAACATTAAAGGACCTCAAAACAGTCTGCTATGTTAACCACTGTTTGGAGGAATTGAAAAAGCCAGAAGGCAAAGATTACAATGAGCTACCTCACTAGCAGCTTCTTGGGGCAGTGTTTGGACAGGTTAATCAAGTTAAAGTTGACAATAGGGCCAAAGTCCTTGGTTCAAAGCCTCACTGGGAAGGAATCCAAAGTCTTTTGCAAATGAGTGGATAAAATGCCCAAGAGTGGGTGGGGGGAGGGGAACGGAGAAGAAGAAAATTTTCCAGGATTTCTTGATAAGGGAATTCCATGGACCTTTATATCAAAACCCATTGGCAAAGTTCTGACATGATCTACAATTAGATTAAGACATATTAAAAATATAATGGTTGCTAGGATTATCAAGTTGGAATATTTAAGCAGTATTACATAAAGAAGTATCTTCCCTATCTGAATGGTTAATTGGATAAAGTATTATGCCTGGCCAGCAAACACTTCCCTACATAGTATTGTAAAACCAAGTCTTATAGGTGAAGTCCTAATAAAGACTATAATTAGGAATGCAAGAGTTGATGGAATTATGTTAAAAACTTATAAAAGAATTTATATCTTTTGAAAAGGCTCTGTGCAAAATGGCTGTCTCTTACCAGATCATATTACGGAGATGGACACTGTATTTCACTGGGAAACCTTTCTCCAACCTAGTACTATAAAAACAGAAAGCATGTAAGTCTACCCTTCAAGCAATATTAATTAAACATACTAAATGGGAACCAATAAGACTGCGTCAGCTCACACAGTGTAGAGTAGAAGCTGGAGCATTGGTGGGAACAAATCTATATCATAGCCCTATGTGGAACCCTGACTGTGAATGCCTCTCAACAATGACTACTAGGACATTGGATTTCCATTTGAGCAGCATTACTACCTTGCTATCAAGCATCATGAACTGAAGCTACCCTTATTACTTAGAGACATAAAATGGTCCTGAAACACAAAATGCCCATAATGTCTAAAATGGTTTTAGAGGAACACCCTAATGGGGATAGCAGTGCCCAGAAGAGTTCCATAATATGGAAATAGATAATGCAAAACCATACTGCCTAGAGAATGTAAGGAGGAGACACTCAAAAGTAGGGATCCTCTTTTCCTCTAGGACCAGTTTTAGAACTCCCTCAGAAGCTGTCAGAACCAACTGTCACATGAACAGCATTCTATGAACAGCTCTCCACTGAACAACAAAGAGAGATGCTTGGTTTATGGATGGTAGTTCCAAGGTGAATGGACAACATTCTTTTTGGAAGGCCCCTGCTGTAACTGAAGAAGATAAAAAAACAAGCTTGGTGGGCCAAACTGCATTCTGTTTTTCCTAGCAAGTATTGGAGAATTGAACTGTTGTCACAACCCCTATGTTTGGGTTTTTACTTGCTTATGGGATGGGGTTATGGCTTGGCCATATGGTAAGGTGGAAAACTGGACTATTAAGAAGATACCCACTTGGGGTATGGCCCTGAGGAAAACACTCTGTGAACCTAAGGAGCATATAAAGAATATGTTGATATCCATTGGAAGAACACCTTCTGGGTTTGGAAGGTGAGTAGAACAAACAAATAGATATCCCTGGAGGCCCCACTGAGATGGCCTCCTGGGTCCATGAAATGAGTGGAAATAGGGATACTACAGCAATGCAGAAATGGCTTAAATGTGGGCATATTCCTCTTCACCCTCTGAGATATAAAATGTCAGTAAGAATTTTTTTTAAGATTTTATTTATTTGATGGAGTGAGAGAGAACAAGCAGGGGAAACAGGAGAGGGAGAAGCAGGCTCTCCATTGAGCAAGTAGCTAGATGCAGTGTTTGATCCCAGGACCCTGGGATCATGAACTGAGCCAAAAGCCGACTCTTAATTGAATCACCCAGGTACCCTCAGTTTAGAACTTTCTATCTGCCAGTCAGTGAAACAGAGATTGCAAATGGCCATGTGGCAGATTCTCTGGTGAGAAGGCTCTGAACCTAGCTGGTGAGTTGAACTGAGACTGGCAGCCTTCAGAGGGCCACATGAGTCCTGACAGGAATAGACATTGACTCTAGACTGGGCTTTTCTTACTCTGTGATAGATGCAAATGCTCAGAGTATTTGAAAGAACCATATGAGACTCTTGACTCTAGGAAACAAACTGAGTGTTGCAGAAAGGGAAGTGAGTGGGGGATGGGGAACTCAGTGATGGGCATTAAGGAGGGTATATGATGTGAGCATTGCGTGTTATACACCACTAATGAGTCATTGAACATTATGTCAATTAATAATATACTATACATTAGCTAATGGAATTTAAATTTTTAAAAAGGTTACAAAAGGAAAAGAGCCAGAACATAAAGTAGTTGTACCAATTTTGACAGAAGACCTTTATTTCTTCAGACCATGAGACTCCCTTCATACCCCATGATGCCCAACAATGGAAAGAGAGCTATCTTCCTCAGAGTAATAGTTTCATAGAAAAATGGATAGGGTAATTAAAATATTAGTCTTCTAAAATGGAAGAGGAGGCCTGAAGGGCTGGTTTGCATGTCCTCATGAGTGTGTTGTCACACTCAACAGGAACATGAGTGGAATTATAGGAGTGTCCCATTGGATAATTTTTTTCTAGTGGATCTGCAGAAATGGTGATAGAGTAGATGCTGGTATTCTTCCTTTCCCATATCACTTCAACTTCTTTCCCCCTACCTACTTGATGGAGTGGTCGTAAGATAAGAACTGTAGGGGCTATAACAGGGATAATTTCTAAGCAAGAAACTAACCACACTTTTTAACTTACATCAGAATTCTGAAGGGCCTGAGGGGGAAGGATGTGTCTTCACTCCATCTGGCAAAGTTGGGATTAACAGTGAATGCAGTTGTATTACCAGATAATACACTTGTTCTGTACTTGTGTAACCCGCCTCAATAGAATAGGAGTAGACTGAGGAGGCAGCACTTCCTAGACTAGTATTGTTCTTTGCAATCCAGACCAGAATGTTGGTCAAACCTAATGTCCCTTCCAAAGATGGAAAATTTGGGATATAAATGAAAAGTAAGAAAAATAGTAGATGAGGGTGAGTGAATGAAAAAATGGGTTCCAATATTGCTTTAACACCTGAAGAAAGCTTGAAGCAAGAGAGTATCTTATCTCTTAGATGGCTTCTCTCTTTCAGTCATCCAGTATAATTGAGGTATCACTGAGTCCATTCAAGCTCTTGGAACCTGACAAGAACAAATGGAAGTCTGCAAACCTGAGGGGCCTCACCCTGGGATAACTTTTCATATGATACAGTGCTGGACTGTATAAGTTAATAGTGACTCAGTGAGATTTTAGGCATGTGCTAATAGTAAATTTTATGACTGTATTCCTGTAAAAGGTCAGTGTTTGAAGACCTGAGGTTGGACTATGATGTAAAAATTTGTAAGAAAATTGTTTGGTTGGGGCGCCTGGGTGGCTCAGTTGGTTAAGCGACTGCCTTCGGCTCAGGTCATGGTCCCAGAGACCCGGGATCGAGACCCACATTGGGCTCCCTGCTCAGTAGGAAGCCTGCTTCTCCTTCTCTCATTCCCCGTGCTTGTGTTCCCTCTCTAGCTCTGTTTCTCTCTGTCAAATAAATAAAACCTTTAAAAAAAAAAAAAAGAAAATTGTTTGGTTATTCTAAAGACCAAAAGATATTTCTCAGAAATATTATTTTCATCTACGGAGCCTAAAAGCATTTCAGAGCCATATAGATGATGGGTGTCTTAATACTAATGAAGGTAGCTTTTGGACACTACTTAGAGTAGAAGTTAATTTCCAGGAGAACCAGCCATGTAATTAGAAGGCTGGGACTTTCAGCCCTACCTCCTGACCTCCAGTAAAGGGAGAGGGGCTGGAGGTAGAATCAACTGAGTCAATCAAGACTATGCAGTGAATGGGGCGCCTGGGTGGCTCAGTCTTTAAGAATCTGCCTTTAACTCAGGTCGTGATCTCAGAGTCCTGGGATTGAGCCCTGTATCAGACTCCCTGTTTGGCAGGAAGCCTGCTTCTCCCTCTCTCACTCCCCCTGCTTGTGTTCCCTCTCTAGCTGTGTTTCTCTCTGTCAAATAAATAAATAAAATCTTTATTAAAAAAAAAAAGACTATGCAATGAAACCTCATTAAAAACCTAAAAGCTCAAAGAGCTTTCTGGGTTGGTGAACACACTGAAGATACAGGAAGAGTAAGAGAAATGGAGAGGGCATGGAAGATTCATACCCTTTCCCCACACCTTGCCCCATGCATATCTTCAGCTGGCTGGTGGTTCATATACTTTATCATATTCTTTAGTAAGCATAAGTGTTTCTTTCAGTTCTCTGAGCCCTATAACAAATTAAAAGAACCTAACAGAGAAAGCTTTGAGAATCTCTGATATAACCAATTAGTCAGAAGCATAGGTTACAACGTGGAGGGGGACACAATTATGTAGCACTGAGCCCTTAACCTGTGGAACTTAGGTCTTCAGATAATCAATATTGGTTGATATTCTCAGACATTTTGCTGGTGCCTGAGAATTACTTGATATTGAGTGAGGGCACCCCTCCCACCCACAGGAATTGGGTCTGGTAATTCTAAAAGAGGTGGTATCAGGAACATTTTCTTGTTCCTGATCTTGGAGGAAATCTTTCAGGTTTTCACCATTGAGTAAAATGTTCGCTGTGGGCTTGTCACAAATGGCGGTTATTATGTTGAGTCATGTTCCATCTATATCCACTTTGTTGAACATGTTTATGGTCAATGGATGCTGAGTTTTTCCAATGCTTTTTCTGTATCTATTGAAATAATCATATGATTTTTCTTTCATTTTTCTGATGTGGTATACCACATTGATTAATTATAGTTATTGAATCATCCCTACACCCATGGAGTAAATTCCATGTTATGGTAGTTTATATACCTTTTCAAAAATTCTTATTCTTATTTTTTCCATTACCTAGCTACCCTATCCCTCTCCCCCCCAGCAACCCTCAGTCTGTCTCCTGAGATTAAGAGTCTCTTATGGTTTAAGAGACTCCCTCCCTGCTCCCATCTTGTTTGATTTTTTCCTTTCCCCTATGATCCCCCACCCTGCCTCTCAAATTCCTCATATCAGAGAGATCATATAATAATTGTTTTTCTCTGATTGACTTATTTCTCTTTTTTAAAGATTTTATTTATTTGACAGAGAGAAAGATCACAAGCAGTCAGAAAGATAGGCATAGAGAGCAGAGGAAACAGGCTCTCTGCTGAGCAGAGAGCCCCACGCAGGCCTCGATCCCAGGACCCTGGGATCATGACCTGAGCTGAAGGCAGAGGCTTTAACCCACTGAGCCACCCAGGGACCCTGATTGACTTATTTCACTCAGCATAATACCCTCCAGTTCCATCCATGTCATTGCAAATGGCAGGATTTCATTCTTTTTGATGGTTGCATAATATTCCTGTGTGTGTATGTGTGTGTATACATATATACACACACCATATCTTTATCCATTCATCTGTTGGTGGACATCTAGGTTCTTTCCATAGTTTGGCTATTGTGGACATTGTTGCTATAAACTTTCAGGTGCACATGTCCCTTTGGATCACTACATTTGTATCTTTAGGGTAGATACCCAGTAGTGTGATTGCTGAGTCATAGGGTATCTCTATTTTCAACTTTTTGAGGAACCTCCATCCTGTTTTGCAGAGTGGCTGCACCAGCTGACATTCCCACCAACAGTGTAGGTATGCCTTTTAATATACTGTTGAATTCTGCTTACTAGTATTTTGAGAATTTTTACATATATCTTTATCAAGAATATTGGTGTATAATTTTCTTTTTGGAGGGTTTTTTTTTTCTGTTTTTGTGTCAGGATAATGTTGGTCTCCTAACATCAAATTTAACGTAGTTGTTCCTTGCAAATTTTGAGAAAAGTTTGAGAATAATAGATATTAATTTCTCCTTAAATTTTGGTATAATTCACTGGTGAAGCCACCTTGTTCTGGACTTTAGTTTGGGAGAATTCTTCTTATTGAGTCAATTTCACTAGTAAGTAGTCTGTTCAGATTTTCCATCTTTTTCCTGATTCACTCCTGGAAGATTGTGTGTTTCTAAGAACTTATCCATATCTTGTAGGTTGTCTAATGTATGGCATATAATTATTCCTAATATTCTCTTATAATTCTTTGCATTTATGTGGTGTTGGTTGTAATTTCTTTCATTTACAATTTTGAGTCCTCTCTTTTTCTTGGTGAGTGTGTTAAAGGTTTATCCTTTCCTTTATCTCTTCCACAAACTAGCCCTTAGTTTCATTGATCTTTTACATTGTTTTTACCCTTTTTCATTCATTTCCCTGCTGATCTTTATTTCAGTTGAAAAACAACTGAAATGAAGTTTGTCCCAGTGGTTGCTCAATTGCATGTTGTTTAGCCTGAATCTTTTTTTTTCCAGTTTTTTTCTTGTAATTGATTTGTTTCATACTCTTCTCATTAGAAAACAATGCTTGATATCTTTCAATTTTCTTAAACTTATTGAGACTTTTTTTGAAGCATAACATGTGATTCATCCTGAAGAATGTTCCATGTGCACTTAAATAATGTGTATTCTGCTGTTTTGGATGGAATGTTCTATACATATCTGCCAAGTTCATCCAGTCTAATGTTTAAGGCCTATTGATCCCCCCATCCCCCATGCACCATGGTCTATCCATTAATGTAAGTAGGGGTTCAAAAGTCCCCTTCTACTGTGTCAGTTTCTCCTTTATATTTGTTAACATTAACCTTACCTTATATATTTAGGTGCTCTTTTGTTGGGTATACATTACCTATAATTGCTATATCTTGTTGGATTAATCCCTTTATCATTATGTAAATAATGTCTCTTGTTATGGTCTTTTTTTAACATCTTTTTTTTTCTTCTATGTAAGTACTGCTACTTCAGCTTTCTTCCCATTTCCATTTGCAAGGAACATTTTATCCCACCCTTTTACTTTCAGTCTGTATGTGGTTTTAGGCCAACAGTGAGTTTCTTGTAGGTAGCATATAGATAAGTCTTGGTTTTTTATCTAACCAGTCACCCTGTGTCTTTTGATTGGAGCATTTAGACCATTTACATTTAAAGTAATTGATAGGTATGTACTTACTACCATTTTGTTGCTTTCTGGTTGTTTTTTGTAGTTCTTCTCTTTCTTTTCTTTGTTCTCTTCCTTTGTGATTCAATAATTTTCTTTGTGTCCTGTTTGGGTTCCTTTTTCCTTTTGCATATCTATTAATAGGCTTTTGGTTTATGGCTTTCATGAGATTTATACATAACACCATAGGTATACAGCTGTCTTTTAAGTAGATGGTCACCTAAGTTTAATACCTTCTAAGAGCAGTGTTTCCTTCGCACACACACACACACACGCTCACACACACACATTTTGTGTATTTGATGTCCTATTTTACATCTTTTTTGTGTCTGTATCCCTTAACTAATTATTGTAGATGTAATTGATTTTACTACTTTTAACTTTTATACTAGCTTAATGGCTGATACACTACTTCAGTATATGTTCTTTTGCCAGTGAAATTTTCTTTTATAATATTTTTCTAATCATAGCCTTTTTTCCCAAGTCCCTTTAACATTTGTGAGATCAGTTTAGTTGTGATTAGTTCCTTTAACTTTTGTCTGGGGAAACTCTGTCTCTCCTTTAATTCTGAATGATAATCTTGCTGGGTAGAATATTCTTGACTGTAGGGTTTCTTTTCCTTTTAACACTTTCCAGGCCACAGAGGTGGCATAATATATTCAAAATTTCTGCTGAAGGATCAGCTTTATAGGTGTTCTATCATATGTACTAGTTTCTTTTCTCCTGCTGGTTTCAAAATAATCATTATTTTTAATCTTTGCCATTTTAATTATTATATATCTTAGTGCACATCTCTTTGGGTTTATCTGGTTTGGGTGTCTCTGTGCTTCCTTGACCTACATGTCAATTTTCTGCCCCAGGTGAGGGAAATTTTCAGATGGTTCCTCAAATATATTTTCTTCCTCTTCTTTCTTTTCCTTCTGGGATCCCTATAATGTAGATGTTAGTATGTTCATTGTCCCAGAGATCCCTTAAAGTTTCCTCATTTAAAAAACTGTTCTTTTGGGGGTGCCTGGGTGGCTCAGTTGGTTAAGTGACTGCCTTCGGCTCAGGTCATGATCCCAGAGACCTGGGATCGAGTCCCACATCAGCCTTCCTGCTAGGCGGGAAGCCTGCTTCCCCCTCTCTCTCTCCCCCTGCCTGTGTTCCCTCTCTGGCTGTGTTTCTCTCTGTCAAATAAATAAAATCTTTAAAAAAAACAACAACAAAAAAAAACCTGTCCTTTTTGCTGTTTGACTTGGATGATTTCTACTATCCTATCTTCCAGATCACTGATCCATTCTTATTCATCTTCCATTCTGCTATTGATTTTTCTCTATGGTGTTTTTCATTTTTGTTATTGTATTATTTAGTTCTAATCAGTTGTTTTGTTTTCTATTTTGCTATTGAAGTTCTTATTGTATTCACCTATTCTATTCATGAGTTCACAGAGCATCTTCATGACCATTAGATTGTACTCATCGGGTAGATTTCTTATTTCCATCTTTATTTTCTGATGGATATCTTACATCCATCTTTGGCTTTGTTCTCTTATTGATAATACATTCCTCTATCTCTTCATTTTGCTTGACTATGTTTGTTTCTATGTGTTAGGCAGACCATCCATGTTTCCCAATCTTGAAGAGTGGCCTTACATAGAAGGTATCCTATGGAGCTCAGAAATACAATCCCCCCTGACCATCACAACCAGGTACTCCAGGGTGTCCCCTGTTTGGGCTGCATGCACCGTCTTACCATAACTGGGCTGTGTCCTGGCTGGCTGAAAGGCCTAGCTGTGGCTCTTCTGGGTGTGCTGATTGGTGAGTCTAGCCCTCATTTGGGCTGACTGTAAAGCCCAGCCACAAGTGTTGTGGGTATGCTGATGAACAAGGTCTGCCTCCCCTCTACGCTCACCCCCAGGCAGTAGCTGCTTTGTGGAAGGCTGTTCCCAAGTATGGCTCTCTCCAATACCTGGGAGGATGGAAGATGCTTGGGGGGATACACCCCTCCCAGCTGATGACACCTTGAAGATTGGAAGGGCAGGAACCACTTTGGAGGACACTGGTCATGGCCAGTGTTGCCTGGAAGGTATAATGGGGTGTGAGGAGTGTCTGTTAGGGCAGACCAGTTAGATAGGTGAATGCTGGAGTGGGGCAAATGGTACTAGCAAGATAAATGAGCATGTCAGCACTGGTACCTGCAACATGGAGCCAGGCAGTAGGATAGCAAGAAAAATGGAGTTCTCCAGCACATTTGTTTCTGGAGAAAGTTCCTACAGATCCTTCCCCTCTGTTACATGCCTTAAAATTAGTTTAAAAACCTCCTATACCTATGGCCCAGGTGCTTTTCAAACTGCCTCTGTGCTGGGTTCCCTAGTGAGTGAGTTCTGCATGTACCCTTTAAGAGTGGATTCTGTTTCCTCCAGCTCTCCTGGAGTTAATCCTCACTGATATTTCAAAGTTAGACATGGGAGCTAATTTCAGTGGATATCCCCAGTGTAGAGAATGCCCAATGTGGAGTTTAAACTTCTTGCCCCTCAGGGAGAACTTCTGTGCTGTGCATCACTAAAATGGGGATGTGAGTCCCAACTATACTCTGCTACCATTCTCATTATGGTATTTTCTTCATATCTTTACCTGTGGAATAGCTGTTAGGCTTGCCTCCAGGTTATTCTCAGAATTGTTCTTTAGTACTCTTGATCTTTTCAACAACATGGGTTTGAATTATGTAGGTTCACTTGTAAAAACTTTTCAATAAATACAGTACCTATAAATGTATTTTCCTTATGACTTTCTTAGTAACATTCCTTTAGGCTTATTGTAAGAATATAGTATAAAATATGCATACAAACTGTATTAATCAACTGTCATCAGTAGAGATTCTGGTCAAACAGTAAGCTAGTAGTAAAATTTGGGGGGAGTCAAAAGTTATACACAGATTTTTCCTTACATGGTGGGTTATGGTGCCCATAACCCCTATGTTCTTCAGTGGCCAACTGTAGTTGTAGCTTTTGTGTGTTTGTGAAAGGAGGTTAGCTCAGGATTCTCCTACACTGCCATTTTTATCTAAATCTAAAATTGATTGATTGATAATAAGCCAAACTTGCATTCCTGGAATGGATTTCCCTTTTGATATATGACTGGATTCAAGATACATATTGCTGGATTAATTTAATATTCTCCCCTCTGTTTTATTTAGATATTATTGACATATAATAATAAAGGTATACAAAATAATTATTTGATACATATATGTATCGTGAAATGATTACTGCAATAAATTTAGTTAACATCCATCACCCCATCCTCTTAGAGAGTTTTTTTCTCTTGTGCTGAAAACTTTCAAGATCTACTCTTAGTAACTGTCAAATATACAATACAGTATTAACTGTAGTAACCATGCTGTATGTTATAGTTCTAGAACTTATTAATTACTTGTAACTTTTCAGCACCATCACCCAATTCTTTCACCTTCACCTATGGCAAACACAAATTTAAAATCTGTTTCTATGAGTTTAAATTTTTATTTAATTTTACATATGATTGAGATCATGTAAGAGTATCCATTTTTCTTTGACATATCTCACTCAACACAATGCCCTCAAGGTCTATTCATGTTGTCATAAGTGGCAAGATTTTTTTTTTAACAGCTGAATAGTATTCTTGTGTGTGTGTGTGTGTGTGTGTGTGTGTGTGTGTGTGTTACTAATTTTTAGGAATTTGATTCTGCCACACCTTGGTGTGGATTTTCTTTTTATTGGGTTTTGTGTTTATTCGGTATCTTAGGTTTTGTAGGATTTCACTCATCTTGGATTTATGTATAGGTAGCATCCATCATATTTGATAAATTTTTAGAACTCATTCCTTCAAATACTTCTTTCTTTCTTATCACTTTCTGGGATTTCAGCTACACATATGTTGGACCTCTTGATGCTATGCCCAAATAACTGAAGCCCTCTTCATATTTTCCTTGTTTCCTTTTGTTCATTTTTGTTGTTATGTCTTCCAAGTTTAATGACCTTTTTTTTTTCTTCCCAGATCTTATTTAAATTCAAGTTAGTTAATATATAGTGTATTAGTTTCAGGGGTAGAATTTAGTGATTCAACACTAACATATAACACCCTGTGCTCATTACAACAATTTTATTGATCTTTTGATCTTTTCCCCAACAGTGCATCAGGGTTGCCTTTTATCCACACCATCACCAACACTGATAGTTTGTCTTTTCAATGACAACCATCTTGACAATGTGAGGAGATATCTTACTGTGGTTTTGACTTCCATTTCTCTTATGAGGAGTGATGTTGAACACCTCTGCATGGATCACTGAGCCATTTGTCTTTGTGAAATATCCATTCAGTTCCTCTGCTCATTCTTTAATCATTTTTCTTCTATTGCGTTTTATGTTTCTTAAATATTTTAAATATTAACCCCTTTGGGTTTGGGATTTACAAGTATTTTTTCCCATTAGGTAGAGTGTCTTTCATGTTATTGATATTTTCTTTTGCTGTGCAGAAGCTTTTTAGTTTGATGTACTCCCGTTTGTTTATTTTTGCTTTTGATGTCAAATATAAAAAAAATCATTGTCAAGACCCACACCAAGAAACTTACTGCCTGTGTTGTCGTCTAGGAGTTTTTTAGTTACATTCTTACATGCCAGTCTTGAATCAATTTTGAGTTGATTTTTGTGTATAGTGTAAAATAAGGGTCCAGTCACTCTTTTTGTATGATGCTAGCCAGTTTTGCAACACCATTTATTGAAGAGCCTGCCATTCCCAACCGTATATTCTTGGCATCTTTGTTGTAAGTTAATTGAATATCAAGGCATGGGTTTATTTCTGGATTCTCTATTTTGTTCCATTGCTCTGTATCTGTTTTTATGCCAGTACCATAGAGTTTTAATTACTATAGTTTTGTAATACAGTTTGAAATCAAGAAGTATAATGCCCCCAGCTTTTTTCTTTTTCAAGATATCTTTGGCTATTCAGGATCTTCCATAGTTCCATAAAAAATTTTAAATTATTTGTTCTATTTCTGTGAGAAATGCCATTGATAATCTGGAATTGTGTTAAATCTGTAGATTGCTTTGAGCAGTATGAACATTTTAATAATAGTCTTTCAATCCATCAATTTGTCTCCTTTGTTAAATTTATTCTTAAGTACTCTTTTTGATGTAATTGTAAATGGGATTGTTTCCTTAATTTCTGATAGTTTCATTTTTAGTATATAAAAATGCAACTTAATTTTTTTGTACATTGATTTTTGTATTCCACACCTTAAGTGAATTCATTGATTAGTTCTGTTTTGTGTGTGTGTGTGAAGTCTTTAGGGTTTCCTATATGTAATATCCTATCATTTGCCAATATTGAGCATTTTACTTCTTCCTCTCCAATATGGTTGTTAACCAAAACCCAAACTTGCCTTCCCCAATAGCCCCCCACTCTTTATATATGGCTCAATTCAAATTCTATATTGCCAGACTTATTTTCTATTATCTTTTTAAGAATTCTTGCATCTATTTCCATGAGAAATTTTGGTTTATGTTGCTAATGTTTTTTATTATGGTATCAGAATAATTCAGCTTCATAAAATATGGACAGTATTTTTGAAAGAGTTAGCATAGAATTGATATTCATTCTTTAAATATTTGATAACTTCATCAGTGATTACATATGGACCTGGATTTTCCTCATAGTGATGATTCCAAATGTACACTGAATTTAATTCATATAAGGTTGATTAGGTTTTATATTACTTTAATCAGTTCATAATTTGTGTTTCAAGAAATTTATGTTGATTGTCAAATTGGTTGGTATAAATGTGTTCATCTTTCTTATCCTTTGAATGTCTGGAGAATCTTTAGTGTTATTCTTTCTATGTTCCTGATGCTGATAATTTGTATCTTTTATGCTTTGACCTTTTGACCAGTTTTTATACATTTAAATAAGCTTTTAAAAGACACAGATTGTCACTTATTTTTTTCACTTCTAATTTTATATATTTCTGCTTTTATATTTCTTCTCTTTTTATTTTGGATTTAATTGTTTTTCTTTTCCTAACTTCTCAAGAAATCTCAGATCATTTAACTTTTTGTCTAAGATATGCTTTTAATGCTATGATTTTTTCTCATCACTATTTCAGCTGCATCTCGTGAATCTTGATACTTTGTATTCTTAAAATATTTTCTAATTATCTTGTGGTTTCTTCTTTGATCCATTGGTTACTTCTTTGGTTACTTTATTGTGTAATTCTTAATTTGGGGAAAAATTCTAATTTTTTTCCTAAATATTTTATTTATTTGATAGGGAGAGAGAGATAGTGAGAGCAGGAACACAAGTAGGGGGAGAGGGAGAGGGAGAAACGGAAGCAGGCTTCCCACCAAGCAAGGAACCCAATGTGGATCCCAGAACCCTGGGATCATGACCTGAGCCACCCATGAGACCCTCTAATTTTCTTTTTTAATTAATTCTGCAGGTGGCAAACAAACCATAATCTATAGTCCTTCAGTTATTTTTGAATCTACTGAGACTTCTTTTGTGACCCAGAATATAGACTCTTTTGATGATATTCCATAGGCACTTCAAATGAATGCATATTTTACTCATTATATATGAAAGTTGGGCCAAGTTTGTTGATTAAAATTATTTAAATTTCCACTTATTTTTGCAATTACTAAGAATATTGAACTCTCCAACTATAATTATAAAGTTGTGATGTTTGAGTTTTTTAACCTCTGTTAGGTCCATACATATTTACATTTTCCTTCTTTTAATATTTGCTGTCTTTTTGATAAATCTCCTGTTCCTCTTTAACTCGGGATATAGTCCTCCTGATCAGTTTGATATTGATAAAATTATACCAGATATCCAAATCCAATCAGAAGATAATTTCTATGCTTTTATTTTTATTTAATCTGATCTTCATATTTAAAGTGGGTTTCTTATGAAAGGACCATGGAATTTTGTAATAATTTTGTAATAAAGATTAGAACAGCAGTCAATGATACAGAAATCAAAAAAATAGAACAGGTCAACAAAACTAGGGGCTGTTCTTTGAAAGAATTATTAAGATTGATAAACCCTTAGCCAGAATTATCAAAAAGAAAAGAAAAAGGACTCAAATAAATAAAATCATGAATGAGAGAGATCACAACCAATACCACATAAATACAAATAATCATAAGAGAATATTATGAGCAATTATATGCCAACAAATTAGGCAATCTGGAAGAAGTAGATAAATTCCTAGAAACGTAAACTACAAACACTGAAACAGGAAGAAAGAGAAAACTGAATGAACCCATAACCAGCAAAGAAATTGAATCAGTATTCAAAAATTTCCCCCCAAAATGAGAGTTTAGAGCTGGATCGCTTCTCAAGGAAATCTTGCCAAACATTTAAAGAAGAATTAATATCTATTCTCCTGACACTGTCCCAAAAAATATATATGGAAGGAAAACTTCCAAACTCATTCTATGAGGCTACCATTACTTGACCCCAAAACCCGCCAAGGACCCAACTACAAAGGAGAATTGCAGACCAAAATCCCTGATGAACACAGATGCAAAAAATTCTCAGTGAGGGGGCGCCTGGGTGGCTCAGTTGGTTAAGTGACTGCCTTTGGCTCAGGTCATGATCCCAGAGACCTGGGATCAAGCCCCACATCGGGCTCTCTGCTCTGCGGGAAGCCTGCTTCTCCCTCTCACTCCCCCTGCTTGTGTCCCTGTCTGGCTATGTTTCTGTCTGTCGAATAAATAAAATCTTAAAAAAAAAAAATTCTCAGTAAGATACTAGCTAATCAAATCCAACAGTACATTGAAATGAGTATTCACCATGATCAAATGGGATTTATTCCTGGGGTGCAGGGGTGGTTCAACATCCACAAATCCAGGTGATACACTACAGGAATAAAAGAAAGGCCAAGAACCATGTGAGCCTCTTAACAGATGCAGAAAAAGTATTTGACAAAATGCAGCATCCCTTCCTGATAAAGATGCCCCACCATGTGGGGACAGAGGAAGCATGCCTCAACATCATAAAAGTCATCTATGAAAGACCCACAGCAAATATTATCTGAGCTTTTCCCCTAAGGTCAGGAACATGACAGAATGTCCATTCTCACTATTGCTGTTCAACAAAATATTAGAAGTCCTGGCCTCAACAATCAGATTTTTTAAAAAAGGAAAGGCATCCAAGTCTGCAAGGAAGTAGTCAAACCTTCACTCTCTGCAGACAATATGATACTCCATGTAGAAAACCAAAAAGACTCCAGCAAAGAGTTGCTGAATTCCTCTATCAGTTCTAGCAATGTCACAGGTATAAAATCAATGCATAGTATTCCGTTGCATTTCTTTACACCAATAATGAAGCAAAAGACAAATCAAGAAATCAATTCCATTTACAAGTACACCACAAACCATAATATATCAAGGAATACATCTAACCAAAGAGGCAAAGGATCCATATGCTGAAAACTATAGAACACTTATGAAAGAAATTGAGGAAGACACAAAGAAATAGAAAATCATTCCGTGTTCATGGACTGGAAGAACAAATATTGTTAAAATGTTTGTACTACCCAAAGCAATCTACATATTCTGTGCAATCCCTATCAAAAGCGAAAATGAACTTCTGGGACTTCATCAAAATAAAAAGCTTCTGTACAGCAAAGGAAGCAGTCAACAAAACAAAGAGGCAACCCACAGAATGGGAGAAGATATTCGCAAATGACACTACAGACAAAGGGCTGGTATCCAAGATCTATAAAGAACTACTTAAACTCAACATCCAAAAAGAAGATGAACACATCAAAAAATGGGCAAGAGACATGAAGAGGCACTTCTCCATAGAAGATATACAAACAGCTAACAGACACATGAAAAAAATGTTCAGCGTCACTAGCTATCAGGGAAATTCAAATCAAAACCACACTGAGATACCACCTTACACCAGTCAGAATGGCCAAAATTAACAAGTCAGGAAACAACTAGTGTTGGAGAGGCTGCGGAGAAAGGAAGATGGTGTAAGAAACCCCTCTTACACCATTGGTGGGAATGTAAGCTGGTGCAGCCACTTTGGAAAACAGTGTGGAGATTCCTTAAAAAATTAAAAATAGAACTACCCTAGGACCCTGCAATTGCACTACTGGGCATTTACCCCAAAGATACAGATATAGTGAAAAGAAGGGCCATATGTACACCAATGTTCATCGCAGCAATGGCCACAATTGCCAAACTGTGGAAAGAGCCAAGGTGCCCATCAACAGATGAATGGATAAAGAAGATGTGGTACATATATACAATGGAATACTATACCTCCATCAGAAAGGATGAATATCCAACTTTTGTAGCAGTATGGACTGGATTGGAAGAGATTATGCTGAGTGAAATAAGCCAAGTAGAGAAAGTCAAGTATCACATGGTTTCACTTACTTGTGGTGCATGAGGGGTAACCTGGAGGACAGTGGAAGAAGGAAAGTAAATGGGAAGTAGGGTAATCCAGGGAGAGAAACGAAACAACAGAGACTTTGGACACAGAAACAAACTGAGGGACTTGGAAGGAGGGGGGTGGAGGGATGGGAGAGCCTGGTGGTGGGTACTGGGGGCACCTATTGTGTGGAGCACTGGGTGTGGGGAATGGGGAATGAATCTTGGAACATTGGGAAAAAAATTTAAATAACCATAAAAAAATTCAAATTTCAAAAAATAAAAAGTAAAAAATAAGAAAAAAACCACCATCATCAACAACAACAACAACAAAATACCATTGGTGTTTTTCACAGAGATGTAACAAACAAGCCTAAAATTTGCCTGGAATCAGAAAGACTTCAAATAACCAGAGTAATGTTGAAAAAGAAAACTAAAGCTGGAGGCATCACAATTCCAGACTCTAAGCTGTGTTGCAAAGCTGTAATCATCAAGGCAGTATGGTACTACCACAAAAACAGACACATAAAACAGTGGAATAGAATAGAAAACCCAGAAATGGACCCTCAACTCTGTGGCCAACTGATCTTTGACAAGGCAGGAAAGAATACCTAATGGAAAAAATGGAAAAAAAAAAAAAAAGACCATCTCTTAATAAATGGTGTTGGGAAAATTGGATAGCCACATGCAGAAGAATGAAACTCGACCACTTTCTACACCAGACACAAAAAAATGAATTCAAAATGGATGAAACACCTAAATGTGAGATAGGAATCCATCAAAATCCTAGAGAAGAATGCAGGAAGCAACCTCTTTGACCTTGGCCACAGTAACTTCTTACTAGACACATCTCCAAAGGCAAGGGAAACAAAAGCAAAAATAAACTATTGGGACTTCATCAGGCTAGAAAGCTTTTGCACAGCAAAGGAAAGAATAAACAAAACTAAAAGGTGGTCTATGGAATGGCAGAAGATATTCACAAGTGACATATCAGATAAAGGGCTAGTATCCAATATCTATAAAGAACTTACCAAACTCAACACAGCCCCCTCAAAAAAAATCCAATTAAGAAATGAGCAAAAGGCATGAACAGCCATTTCTCCAAAGAAGACATACAAATGGATGGAACTAGAAGGTATTATGTTAAGCAAAATAAGTCAGAGAAAGACAAAAAGACTATATGATTTCACTCATATGGAATTTAAGAAACAAAATAGATGAACAGAAGGGAGGGGGAAATAAGACGAAAATAGTGAGGGAGACAAACAGTAAAAGTCTCTTAAATATAAGAAACAAACTGAAGGTAGCTGGTGGGGAGGTGGAAGGGGGGAGGGAGTAATTGGGTAATGGACACTAAGAAGGGCACTTGTTTACTGACCTTTTAATCTTTTTTTGTCTAATCTGGTATCCTAGCAAGTAATATTTCCATTTTGTTATTCTCATTTTTTCTCTAGTAGTTCAATTTGGTGGGTTCATATTTTAAGGCTATGACCATACTAACCCTATTTAGCTGTTTTAGTATCTTTGCTTCCATTTCTATCACCTAGACCTGTATTGTCTTCTGTTGTTTTTGTTTGGTTGATTATGTATTACATTTTTCTTCTTTGTATGTGCAATAATTGCACGCCAGATGTTGTGCATTTTCATTATTGAACAAAGGGTTTTGTTAGATTTCTTTAAGGTGCTTTGGACTTTGATCTGGAGAATATTTAAATTATTTGTGAATTAGTTTGGAAATCAACTGGTAGAGGTTTTTTGGTCATTTGAGTTTTGTTTGTGTTTTTGTTTTGTTTTTTTTTTTTAAAGATTTTATTTATTTGACAGAGAGAAACACAGCGAGAGAGGGAACACAAGCAGGGGGAGTGAGAGAGGGAGAAGCAGGCTTCCTGCCGAGCAGGGAGCCCGACGTGGGACTCGATCCCGGGTTTCCGGGATCATGACCTGAGCCGAAGGCAGTCGCTTAACCAACTGAGCCACCCAGGTGTCCCGAGTTTTGTTTGTGTTTTAATAGGCCAGTGACAGACATTATAAGGTTAACTTGATCCTTCTACTAAGGCATAGCCCTTCTGAAGTATCTACAGAATATTTTATGTATTCAACAAGGATTCTTTACTCTGGTTATTGTGAACAATTTTTATCCCAGTTTGAGCTTGGGGGATTTTTAACTCTAAGGCTCCCCTATGATTATTTATTCCTTAGGGTATATCATGAAGCTAGATGATAAAAACTTCTAAGCATGTACAAATTGTTATTCAACCAGAGATTTGAGCACATCCCATATATATTCTTTATGTTTTTTCTCTGTGGAAAAGAGTAGTGGAGAAGAGGAAATTATGAAAATTCCAGAGGCCTTGGTTTCTCCAATCTGCTCAACCTGGCAATATTGTAAGGATTATTTGTTGTTGTTGCTCCTTATCTCTACATCCTCTCTATCTCATTTTTAATACTTAAGTCATTTGGCTTTCAACTCTTTACAGTAGAAAGCAAGTATTATTATAAACCTTACCTCAGTTGTCTTAAAAAGGTAATACTGCACTTTCTTGCACTCAGGGTCACAAGTGGAAGTCTGGATTATGTTTTAAGTAAATTTTATTTAAATACTTAAAGCATTTAAAAGCTAGGATTGCCTAGCTGGCTCAGTTGGAAGTACATGCAACTTGATCTCAGGGTCACGAGTTCAACTCCCACATTGGGTGTAGAGATTACTTAAATAAAATTTTTTTAATTTAATAATTTTAAATCTATCATTTTAAGCTTGTAATTCACTCATGTTAAGGTGTATTAGTTTCCTACTTCCACCATAACAAATCACTACAAACTTATTGGCTCAAAACAACACATATAGGTCGGAAGAGCAAGACTGGTCTCATTGGGCAAAACATAGTTTTTTGTAGGGTTGCAATTCTTCCTAAAAAAAACGTTTTCTTGTCTTTATAGCATCTAGTATCTAGTGGCTCCCTTCCTCCATCTTCAAAACCAGCAGTATTGCATCTGTTAGACATTTTTTCCAGTAACATCTCCCCCAACTCCTCTCTCCTTCCAACATCTACTTTTGAAAACCTCTGTGATTACATTAGGTTCACCTTTATAATCCAGAACACTCTCCCTCTTTCAAGTTCAGCTGTTTAGTAAACTTAATTTCATCTATATCCTTGTTTTCCCTTTATGTAACCTATTTGTAGTTCTGGGGATTAGAAAAACATCTTATAGTACTCTTAATCCATCTACAACAAAGGACAAATACACAATCCATCATAGCATCTTTCCAATTTTGATACTGGATTTGGTTTACGACCTAAATTTAAAAATGTAATTTCTATATGACGTTAAACACTACTGTTTACAGTCTTAAGAATACCATTGGCAACAGGCTTTAAAAAGCATAAAGCTAATTTCCATTTATATTTTTTAAACAAGAATGTAAATGAGAAAATGAAAAATTCTGATTTATAGATTTCTAAGTGGTTACTTTTTTCTTTTTAGTTATAACTTGCACAAATTATAAATAGATGTAGATATGGAGTTACTGAGGTACATCTCATTTGTAGTAGTTGTAAATTTTACTATAAAGCCATATGCTTATACGAATAAACAGTTCTTTTCCTAAGATGTGCAATCTTTAAGGTTTTCTTCTCTCGTTATATTCAAATACAACTGATATACAGTGCTTATAAGCTTAAGGTAATAAGACTTTATAGTGATTACCAAAATAAGCTTGTTAACATCCACCAACTCCTATGGATACCAAAAGGAACAAGAATTTTTTTTTACCTTGTGATGAGAATTCTTGGGCTTTGGCCTCTTAACGTTTAAATCAAGCATACAGTAGTGTCAACTATAGTCCTCATGTTGTACATCATATCCCTAGTACTTATTTATTCTATAAATGGCCATTTCTACCTTTATAACCAACTTTATCTACCTTAATTTTATATCTTCTACTGCCACATTAATTCCCCTTCCACCACTGTGCCTCTGGTAACCACATATTTGCTCTTTTTTTTTTTTAATTTTATTTTTTCAGTGTTCCAAGATTGATTGTTTATGCTCCACACTCAGTGTTCCATGCAATTCATGCCCTAATACCCACCAGCAGGCTTAGTCACCCCCCACCCCCGCAAGACCCCCAGTTTGTTTGAGTCCAAAGTCTCTCATATTTCATCTCCCTCTCCAATTTATCCCACTTCCTATTTCCTTTCCATCTCCTACTGTCCTCCATATTATTCCTATGCTCCACAAGCAAGTGAAATCATATGATAACTTGACTTTCTCTTCTTGGCTCATTTCACTCAGCATAATTGCCTCCAATCCAGTCCATGTTGCTACAAAAGTTGGGTATTCATCCTTTCTGATGGAGGCATAATATTCCATTGTATATATGTATCATATCTTCTTTATCCATTTATCTGTTAAAGGGCACCTTGGCTCTTTCCATAGTTTGGCAATTGTGGCCATTACTGAAATGAACATTGGGGTACATATGGCCCTTGTTTTTCACTACATTTGTATCTTTGGGGTAAATACCCAGTAGTGCAATTGCAGGGTCATAGGTAGCTCTATTTTTAATTTTTTAAGGAATCTTCACACTGTTTTCCAAAGTGGCTGCATTCCCACCAATGGTGTAAGAGGGTTCCTCTTTCTCTGCAGCCTCTCCAACACTTGTTTCCTGTCTTGTTAATTTTGGCCATTCTGACTGGTGTAAGGTAGTATCTCAATGTGGTTTTGATTTGAATTTCCCTGATAGCTAATGATGACAAACATTTTTTCATGTTTCTGTTAGCCATTTGTATGTCTTCTAAGAAGTGCCTCTTCATATCTCCTGCCCATTTTTTTATGTGGTGATCTTTATTTTGGTTGTTGAGTTTGAGGAGTTCTCTATACATCTTGGATATCAGTCCTTTGTTTATAATGTCATTTGCAAATATCATCTCCCATTCCATGGGTTGCCTCTTTGTTTTGTTGACTGTTTCCTTTGCTGTGCAGAAGCTTTTTATTTTGATGAAATCCCAAAAGTTCATTTTCACATTTCCTAGATGAACAGGGTCAACTGACTTTTCTCTATGAATGATCAGTTCTGCCTGCCATATTCAGCTCAAACATTGCTGGGCTATGCAGCTTCGAGGTATTCTGGCCTTCCTTTCTGGTTATGTGGGGCAAGGAGCTACCCCCAGCAGCGAAATGGGCTTATAACTAAGATCTTCTGCCTTAGTAGGGGCAAAGTAGGCTCCAGAGATAGCAAGACTTTGCTTGAAGACTCAAATCAGAAAGACCTACATCCTACTGAATTCCCTGATCAGACTCTACTGCCAGTTTGATTCTGCAGATGAGCAAAGCCACTGGCTGGCACTAATACTTGGTCATTGTAGATAGAAATATGGTCTGCCAAAATTTGAGTGCTGGTTATTTCAATTCTCTCCCCCTTAAGCAACACAACTAGATTTCCAGTAATACAGCCCATAGATTTCTGTGTAATTTTTGTGGAATGAGACCAAAGTGGTGTTCCCAAGAAGTAACCCACAATGCTCTGAGAGCTGGATATTCAACCTATGCTCTTTTTCCACTGGAGGAACCATGGGTTCAAGGGAGACATCTAGCTGTGGTCCTACCCTTGCCTGGAGGAGTTGCAATGCAATCAGCATGTAGCCATTTTTCTTAGCCTATCTTGGTTTCTGTATAACAGAGGGGTACTTCAGCCTCACCCCTGTGTTCTAGGATTTTCTCAATGATCTCTTGTCCATGAATAGATTTTAGCTTTTCTTGTCATGAGAGAGGAGCAAAGACAGGAATTAGGAACTATGTCACTGTCTTGCTGATGTTACTCTAGGTTTTATTTTGTTATTTATAATAATTCATCTTTCATGGATGTCAACTTCTAATCTGATCTTTGACACGTTATTCACAGTTCAGAACACATTCTGAGGTTTATGTTATTTAGAGACCATCTTAAGTTTTTGCAGTAGTTGGCAGAAACTAATAAGGCCTAGACCTAGTTGAGCTTTACTTTTAAAGAATAAAAGAAATCTCACTTTGTTTTTGCAATATTAGATTTCAAGAATATGAAAGAAAATAATAAGCCTTTCTGTGCAAGGAGATATTGGCAGAGAAACTCTTCAGTCAAAAGTCAAAATGCTTTTTCCCTTCTCTGATTTCTCTCTCCTCCTTCTTCATATTTTGCAACTTCCTCATACATACTCCTCTGTGGCTGGCTCAGTTTTCTTCCCACGCCAATGATACTTTCCTGAAAATATAGACATAACAACTTTTACTTCATGTTACCTATTTTTCCTCAGTGAATGTTGCTTACAACCACACCTGGTACACGACAGGTATTGAATAAACATTTATAAAAATTAACAAATGCTTCTCACTCCCCTGAAGATGGTACCACCTTCCAGGAAATTCCTAACACAATCCATATGAACTTACGATATTCTCAAAATCATGTTTGCTTTTTTGTTGTTGGTTTTGTCAGAAAAAAAAACAGTATACTTTAATATTTTGTTTGTGTTATGGGTCTTGCTCAAAACAAACAATGATTATGAGTATGATTGCAGGCAAAGGGAGTTTCTAGAAAACACTTCCACAAATCAGCAGGTTCCCCAACAAGCAACCCAACAAAAACATTCTCCTGAACTCCAAAAAATAAAGCAAGTTCCATCCTGTCACAACAATGTCATAATGATAAAGCAGAACAACTTCTTAGCTATATCCTATGAACTGCCAATTCCCTGAGAGAACAGATTTAGTGAAAGCTCTATTTAGTCCAGTGATTAGCCTTTCTCCACTTCTCCTTTATCCTAGAGTTGTTCTCATTAGTCTTTATGTTTCTTCACTTGTATATAATATCTCCTTTTAAAATCCTTATCTCTTCTACTAGCTTAATGATAGCTTCATCTGGTCTGGCTCTGTTGCAGATATCACCATAAACTATAATTTTGGGGTGCTCATATGTGTGTCTGTGTCTCTGCATGCTAACCAAATCATCTAAAAACATCAGCTCTTTTATAAAAGTAAAACATCTAGAACTCACTTAAAAAATTTGAACCTCAGATTTTCTTGGTGTGGCAGCTTTGTTTTTTAATGGTAAATTTTATGTAACCATACAAATTTCTTACTTGAAAACTGGAAAATCTGGCAACATGGGGTTATCATTCTTGTATGGCAGAAATTGACTGAAAGTAAATAACACTTGCCTCCATTGATTAAACCCATATTTTCTAGTATGTCTCTGTTCCTACCACTCCCTCTCCTATTACCCTTAGCTCACATGATTTTTTTAAATGTAAGAGCCTTAGGCTAGACAGAATTGCCAAGTAAGATAGGCAATACAGGAAGGTACACCAGCATGTGTTATGTTATACACCTCCAGTGTCTACAATAAAGGGAAGAAAAAAGTCTTACGGATGAGGTATGTGCCAAGTGATCTTTAAATAGCTTACATTCTATTAAGAGAGAAAGCCAAGTAAACTACCCGGGTATAGTAAGACATATCCTAAGACCGAGGTAAGAAACAGCTTCTTTCTTGCTTGTGATCAACATTCCGGTAGGCAGGCACTTACAAAGTAATTCCAGCAGCTATAAATTCAGGCATTGGAATCTGCATTTAGGACAAAACTCCAAAAACTAAAGGAGCCTGTCAGTAAGGCAGGAATGATGATTATCTAAGTTATCCATACATCAGTTTCCTCTTCTCTAAATTGATGTAATAGCCTCTCATTAGGTTGTGAAAAATTAAATGAGTTGATACAGTAGATGAGCTAATGTTAAGCACTTAGAGCCTTGGAACAAACTAATTTATAAATACTAATTTCAATGCAACTTTTATGATAACTTTTAAGACCAGATTCTAAGGTAGGAACTTGACTGTGACAGTGGTGAGGTAAAGGAGTGTGAGGACAGGAAACCAGAGCAGGCTTGATTATAGGAAACAATGTGGAGAGCTCAGAGACTATACCTAACTAAACAAGGAGACTTATAAAAATCTTGCAGCAATAAAAAGCTCCTGGCTCGATTCTTGTTACCGTGAGAGTACGCATTGCATTTTTGCATGCCTTTCTTCTCTGAAAGCAAGATGAAACTTCTTTTGTTTGTTTCCTAGGACCTTCTACAAGTTTGCTTCTTAGTAGATCATCAGTAGAAGTTTATCGAAACAAGTTTATGAGAAAAGTGTATTATCAATCCCATTTCAAGACCTAATTTTTATCAGAGCTTTGGGAATGGCAGGTGGAGGCTAGATGTAAGAGTAAAGGAGCCCATCTAGGGAACTGAATGCCTCTATGGGCAAAGAATGTGATAACAATTTAAATAATTCTTGAGTACTCAAAATTTGTGGGTGATTGTATCAACTGTGTATATTATCCTGCCATTAGCAAAATCAATTTCTTGTAATGTATATATAATCACTTTTTCACACTACTCAACGTGTTTTCATACTACTCAGGCTAACAATCTTTTCTCAAATTAGGGTCTATTTAGGAAGAGCCTGATTATTTAAATATGAATAAATTTTCCCTTTGGCAAGGAAGAGATAAACCACTTAGGGAAACCAAGAGAGCAGACACTTTTGTCTCCTCTTTTGTCCTTCTTGTCCCATTCTTGACTGGCAGAGAGCAGAGGCGGGGCTATTATGTGGCTAGGGGAGACAATAAGAGGCTACAGTGGGGCCTTCAGGACAAACATATCTGCCTCTCTGGGAATCTGGCCCAATGCTGTTGAAAGCCTATTTTTTCTCAAGATAAATGCTTTTGCCCAACATTGTTGCAACTCCTTTTCAATGCATGCTGCCTTGTGGCATGAACTCTCCCCCTTTTCTAAATGCTGCCAACTTCCTCTCTGAAGCCAATAGCCTGTTTACCCAACATGGCATTAGGGATCAAGAAATCCCAAAAGCTGGGGCTGTGGTCCCTAAGCATGGTCCCTTAGCTTATTTCCCTTGAAAGCCTTGCATGCATAATAGGATTAGTAACCACCAGCTCCCAATTCTGTACAACCCTCTCATTTCCCAAACTCCCTCTACTTTGAGGGAAGAGAAAATTTGGAAAGAGTATTCCTAATCAAAAAACTTTCCAAGAAGAAAGACTGTTTCCTACTTCCTATATTCTCTATAGTTTGTAACCCCATCATACTGCCTGATTCTCTGCCTGATTAGAACTAACCTGAATGCAAATGAGGTTGGCAGCTGCTGGATTCTGAGGCCTCAAGGTCACTGGAAATGTTCCCTAGGAGTCCTTTCCTATTTAAACTGAATTCTAAGAATTTTTTTTTTTTTTTCAAACTTCAGCACCTATCAGAATTATCAGCAGGGCTTGTTAAAACACAGATTTCTGGCTCTATTCAGTGCCTCCCCATCCAGTTTCCAATTCTGTAGATCTGGGGAACAGCATAACTTGCATTTCTAATAAGTTGCCAGGTGTTGCTAACATCATTGATTTAAGAACCACACTTAGCCACTCTCAAAACCCCAACTTAACTTTTAAGCACTAGAGAAAATACATGCTATGTATTATATGTGTAAAAGAGTAAAAAGATTTCAAATGAGGTCTTCTGGAGGTAAAGACTTATAGTGTATAAAGAATGTTCAGGTCGGTACTGACCGTAAGGAAACTACCCAAAACTGTAGAAGGAGTAACCTGAAAGGATTAGAGGCAACTGTCCTTGGTTTTCACACATGATCAGGACTAATGTCTGGTTTGGGTTTTGTTTTTGTTTTAATAATGGCTATTTCTACTAAGATTGAAAAATTCATGATTTATGGGGCATTGGGCAAAGTACAGAGAAGAGTCTGGCCTCAGTAGAGGAACTAACTGTCCCTAGTTTGAGCACAGCTCAGGCCTACCTAGTAAATCTTAAAAGCAAAAACCAAAACGACAAAAATTGCTTTTAAGTAACTTGAACCAAGAACAAAATTTAGAAATATTTAAAATAATGGAAAATATCTGGCACCCAGTAGGGGTAAATTCACAACATCTGGCATCCAATAAAAGATTAGCAGGATTGTAAAGAAGCAAACAAAATGTATTGACTTACAATAAGAAGAAAAATCAATGAATTGAAACTGTCCCAGGATTGATATTGATGTTAAAATTAGAAGACATGAAGCAGTTACTACATATATCCCATATAGTCAAAAATTTAGTGACCTGAAAATATTTTTAAAACCTATAGACTAAAAAAAAAAAAAAGATACTCAGATTGAACTAGAATTCTAGAAGTAAAAAACTACAATAAGAGAAAGAAAAATATTTAGATTAGATAATATCAAATTGGACATTGCAGAAGAAAAGATTGGTGAACTTAAAGACAGAGTAATAGAAACTTTAAAATAAAACCTACAAAGAAAACTATTAAAAAATGGCATCAGTGAACTATGCAACTTTATGTAGCCTAATACATAATTAAAATCCTCAAAGGGAAGAAGAGGATGGGGAACTGAAAAAATATTTGAAGAGCTGTATTTTCCAAACTTAATAAATGATATATTCAGATTCAAGGAGCTCAACAAATGCCAAGAAGAAAAAAAAAATAAATAAATAAATAACTACCAAGGCACATCATATTCAAATAGTCAAAAACAATGATTAAAGACCTATTAAAAGCAATCAGAAGGGTAAAAAACTTTATAAATGCTAAAGGCAGAAGGAAAATGATACCAGAAGAATGGTATAATAAATGTAGAATGAAGAATGTATAATAAAACAGCAGTAAAAACAGTAATGACTTGGGAAAGTATAAAAGATTTTTCAATTCTTGTTTAAATTATTGAATGCACCAGCCAGCTTTATCTGGGTAACTAGGAATTGTCTAGATGAGTTGTTTTTCTTCAGCTTCTCCCACCAACCTAGAAGAAAATAAGAGTGGGAAACAAGAGCTTGGGGAAGATTCACGGAGAACACAGAGGCATCATGACCTAGTCTTCAAAATGAAAGAAGAATAATTTTAGAATAGAGTCTTAGTTAACTTAATAAACAAGGGTTATGTTTAATGAGATAGATCAATCATGGTCAGCTTTTAACTTGCATTTTAGGAAGCTACCACTTTCAAGAAGATTTCAGGTTGCTTTGTTACTCATCTGGGGAAATTATTTTTTCCTCCTGCTCAGCTTCTTAGGTTTATTATCATCTCATCCTTAGGCATTCATATTTCAAAAAGCTGGTCTTTCCATCATCCACATCCAAATCTACTTTTATGAACAAAAATTATTAGCTTCTTGTCAAACAACAAACTATAGAAAATCTGAAATTCTTAAATACAGCGTGTTTTCATGGAAAAGGAAAATCTATTCAAGAGGATTCCCGAGGATTTCCTTGGATATTCTTTCCCAGAAAAACCTGCATTACATTAACCATTCATTATAATTAGAAATAATCCTAGTCTTTTGGATGCAAGAAATATCCTTTCAGTCTAACTCCTGATTCTTTATAGCTCCCTTAAGGCTTGTCCACCCTATCCAGAATTCTGCATATTACAAAATGACTAAAGGAATCATCCTTTAATAGAGAGTAAAGAGCATTTTTTTAAAGATTTTATTTATCTATTTATATGATCAGGCTTCAACAAAGGAGATAAGAATATGCAGTGGGAAGAAGACAGTCTCTTCAAGTGGTGTTGGGAAAACTGGACACCAACATGCAAAAGAATGAAACTGGACCACTTTCTTACACATATACAAACATAAATTCAAGATGGATTAAAGATACCTGAAACCATAAAAATCCTAGAAAGTGCAGGCAACAATTTCTCTGACAGTGGTCATGGAAACATCCTTCTAGGTATGTCTCTTGAGGCAAAGGAAACAAAAACAAAAATAAACTATTGGGGCTACTTCAAAATAAAAAGCTTCTGCACAGCAAAGGGAATGACCAACAAAACTAAGATAATGTACTGAATGGGAGAAGATATTTGCAAATAACATATCCAAAAAAGGGTTAGTATCCAAAATAAAGAACTGATACAATAAAACCCCCCCAAAATTAAATAATCCATTTAAAAAGCAGATATTTCTCCAAAGAAGACAAACAGATGGCCAACAAATACATGAAAAGAAGCTCAACATCACTCCTCAGGAAAATGCAAATCAAAACTACAATGAGCTATCACCTCACAGCTGTAAGAATGGCCAAAATCAGGGCACCTGGGTGGCTCAGTATGTTAAGCATCTGTCTTCAGCTCAGGTCATCATCCCAGAATCAAGCCCTGCATGGGCTCTCTGTTCAGCGGGGAGTCTGCTTCTTCCTCTCACTTTCCCCCTGCTCATGCTCTCTCTCTCTCTCAAATAAGTAAATAAAATAATTTAAGAAAAAAAAGGAATGGCTAAAATCACACAAGAAACAACAGGTGTTGGTTAGGCGGTGGAGAAAGGACAACTCTCTTACAATATTGCTGGGAATGCAAACTGGAGCAGCCACTGTGGAAAACAGCATGGATATTCCTCAAAAAAATTAAAAACAGAACTACCCCATGACCCAGTAATTGTACTACTAGGTATTAACCCAAACAATATGAAAACACTAATTCAAAGGGATACATGAACACTTATGTTTATTGCAGCATTATTTACAATAACCATATTATGGAAGCAGCCCAAGTATCCATCAATAGATGAACAGATAAAGAAGGTGTGTGTGTGTGTGTGTGTGTGTGTGTGTGTGTGTGTGTGTGACAATGGACTATTATCCAGCCATAAAAAAGAATGAAATCTTGCCATTTGCAACAATAAGGATGGATCTAAAGAGCATAATGCTATGCAAAATAGTCCGAGAAAGGCAAAAAAAACATAGGACTTCATGCATATGTGGAACTTAAGAAACAAAGAAAAGGAAAAAAAGATACACCCAGAAACAGACACTTACCTAGGGAGAACAGTCACCAGGGAGAAGGTTGGTGGGAGGATGGGCAAAATAGGTGAAGGATATTAAGGAATGCACTTGTGCTGCTGAGCACTGAATAATGTATGGAACTATTGGATCATTATATTGTACACCTAAAGCTAATATAGCACTATATGTTATTACACCAGAATTAAAATCTTAACATTTTAAAAAATGTTTAAATGTGGTATATGCCTTAAATATTATTGTCTTAAACATAAAGGAAATTATATATCAAATACATGCAATTTTTGATATAATCTTTCTTAAATTTGTGTTTTTGTCCTATTATATGACCTATTCTGTAGAATGTTCCATGTGTACTTGAAGAATGTATATGCTGCTGCTATTAAATATCCTATATGTTTATTAAACCATACCTTAGAACAAATGGATTTAATTTCAAAATCCTGTTGTAGATTTTTCTTCCTGAGTGATCTCTTATGGTGTTGTCTCTTTCTCCTTTAAGATCTGTTAGTATTTGTTTAATATATTTCAGTTCCCATGTGTTACAAACATATATATTTACATTTGTTAGATGATCTTGATGACTCCTTAATCACTGTATAATGTCCTTCTTTGTCTCTTTTTACCATTTTGGCTTGAAGTCCATTTTCAAGTAGATTTGTGAGAAGTTTGGTTATGTTATACTCTTGGTTTCTTCTTCATCCCTTCACTTTGACCTTATGTGTGCATTTAGAGCTGAAATGAGTCTTCTGTAAGCAACGTAGAGTTGGGTCTTGTTTTTATCCATCTAGGGGGAGAAAAGCCAGAGGCATTATACTTCCTGGTTTTAAACTATACTACAAAGCTATAATTAAAAAAATAGTATGGTACTTAGGGGAAAAATTCCTATTAGTTTATGTGTCTAGGATTCTAGAATTAACTGTCAGTATATATAGTTATTTCATATCTGACAAGGTAGCTAAAAACACTAAATGGGAAAAGGCTAGACTCTTCAACAAATGGTGTTGAGAAAACCGGAGAAATACATGGGGAAAAATGAAATTAGACTCATCTCACACCACTTACAAAAATTAATTTGAAATAGAGTGAGGCCTTAAACATATGACCTGTGCCATAAAACTAAAAGAAAACATAAGAAACAAGTTCTTCTACATTGGTTTTGGCAATGACTTTTTGGACATGACACAAAAAGCACAAACAACACAAGCAAAAGTCAACAGCTGTGACTGTATCAAACTCAAAAGTTCCTGCACAGCAAATGAGATAATTGACAAAATGAAAAAACTGAAAGAATAATAAATCTTTGCAAACCATAAATTTTGGATATGGTGTTAATATACAGAATGTATTTAAAAATCAAACAACAAATCTGGGAAAATGTCTACTGTATGTTGACAAATGTCTGTCTATTTTAAGGAAGACAACAGAATGGCCAATAGACATCTGAAAGGTTGCTCACCATCACTAACCATCAGGGAAATGCAAATCATAACAGCAATGAGCTATCGCCTCACACGTGGTAGAATGGCTATTAAGAAGATAGACAACAGGTGCTCAAGGAATGTTGTGAAAAGGAAACCCTTATATACTGTCAGTGGAAATATAAATTGTTCTAGTCACTGTGGAAGACAATATGAAGTTTCTTCAAATAATTAAAAATAGACCTATCACACAATAAAGCAATTCCACTTCTGGTTATATATCCAAAGGAAATGAAAGCAGGATTTTGGGATATAGGCACTCCCATCTTTATCATAGCATTATTCACAATAACTAAGATATGGAGACAACCTATATGCCCACCAACAGATAAATGGATAAAAGATGTTGAATACATACACATGGAATATTATTCAGCCAAAAGAAATGATATCCTGCCATGTGTGCAAACATAGATGAATCTTGAGCATATTAGCCTGAGATAAGTCTGAGAAAGACAAGTACTGTATGATATCACTTACATGGAATTTAAGAGAGTCAAACTCAAAAACAAACAAACCCAATAAAAAAACAGGTGATTTCATGAGTCCTAATGGTCCTCAAAGAGTACATTTTTCTCTTAACAGTGGCTAATAAAGGATATCTAATCAGACCAAATGGATTAGTTACAAAGATGTATTAGATCTAGTTTCATGATGATTACATTTTTTATATCTATGATTGAAAGTCATGACAATAGTTAAGGGTTCCTTAGACTTAAAATGTCCATATGTCAGACTCCTGTATTTTATGGCCCCCCTCCTACACATGAAGCCTCAAAATGGTTTCTGTGAAGTCTAGATACCTCTTCTGCTGCATCAGGCCCCAAACTGAACTTAAAAGATATTGTATCAATACCCAGTTATGTATGATTTTTCCCTGAAGTTCTCAAGCTTATTTCCAGGCATTAAGCATACGCTCCCTGCCATTGATGACAGGGTTCTTGCTAACTCCACCTCATCTGCATTTTAAACTCACTGTGGCTATCCTCTGTTTCTGTTCCTCTAATAAGCATCTAATAAAATACCTCTATATGTATTTGTTTTTACCTCTGTTCTTTAGATTGTTCCATGAGGTAGTTCTTTCAGGGTACTGTTCAAATGGCACTTCTTGTCCAGTCATTGTCAATGTCTCCTGTTGTATTGAGATAAAAAATCATTTGTTGATAGAGATTTTTAAGTATACCATTGGGTGATGAAAGATTTATGTCAGTAATTTCAGTTTGGGTTCAATTCCTGACTAAATCAACACATTGGTTAACTCCTAAGGATTATTTTCTCTGAACCTCAATTTTAAGTTTCTGTAAGAGGGAGATCACCTGCTGCTTCAAAAATCTTAAAATATGGAATTGTTAATGTCAATTTCTGAAGAATTTTCAACCCATTTGGTGGGGGGGGGGAAGACTCCTATCACCGTGTGGGTGATTAATGAAATGTTAACACTAAGAAAGACTTTAAAGTAGATCATTTCCCATCCAACCTTTTTATTTTACTGAACAGAGACATGAAGAAAAGTTAAGTGCCTTAGCAAGATAACTAGTGTGGCAGTGAGGTACTTGCACTTGGATCTCCCAACTCATTGTTCAGGACTATTTTCCTATCAGTCATTCCAAAATGAACATAATGGCAACTATGTCTGAGTCACTAAGTAATGTGAAAAAATTACAAATGTTAGGCTCTATTCAGAATGACCTATTTGGTCTTACAATTGAAGTATCCATATTTCTTAGGCTCCTTACCACCAAAAAAAAAAGAAAGCCTTGCTATGAAGCTAAGTTTTTAATTGCTACCTCTTCCTAACTGCCTGAGATCTGAATTAGCCCAGTGATGAGAATGAAAAAAATGAACCTCCAAAAGAAGAGACTCCAGGTTCCATACATCACGGAGATGTCCAATATGATACACTGGGGTGTGGGAAGAAATTTCTGTGTATATATATTCAACATGAGCTCGAGAGGAAAGATTTTAAGCATTATGAGTAGTAACCCAAGGGTGGTACTGGCAGCATTACTGGTGTTACAGATCAGAGTGGACAAAAACCCAGTGTAAATGAGCCAACAGCATTTGTTTGCTTTCAATATATTGAAATGCATTTTTTAAAAAAAAATTCAAGTTAACATATAGTGTAGCATTGGTTTCAGGAGTATAATTTAGTGATCCATCATTTCCATATAATACCCGGTGTTCATCCCAACAAGTGCCTTCTTTAATACCCACCACAACTTAGCCCCTCCCACTACTCACCTCCCCTCCAGCAACCCTCAGTTTGTTATCTTAACTAGGGAGTCTCTTATGGTTTGCCTCCCTATTTTCATCTTGTTTTTTTTTCTTCCCTTCCCCTATGTTCATCTGTTTTGTTTCTTCAATCCCACATATGAGTGAAATCATATGGTATTTGTCTTTCATCTGACTTATTTCATTTAGCATAATACACTCCAGTTCCATTCATGTTGTTGCAAATGGCAAGATTTCATTCTTTTTGATGGCCAATTAATAATTCCTTTGTGTGTATATTATACCACCACTTCTTTATCCATTCATCAGTCAATGAATGTGCATTCAGGCTCTTTCCATACTCTATTGCTGATAGTGGTGCTACAAACATTGGGGTGCATGTGCCCCTCCAAGTCAGCACTTTTGTATTCTTTGATAAATACCTAGTAGTGCCATTGCTTGGTTGTAGGAAGTTCTATTTTTAACTTTTTTTTTAAGATTTTATTTATTTACTTGACAGAGAGATCACAAGGAGGCAGAGCAGCAGGCAGAGAGAGAGGAGGAAGCAGGCTCCCATCTGAGGAGAGAGCCCAATGAGGGCCTGGATCCCAGGACCCTGAGACCATGACCTGAGCCGAAAGCAGAAGCTTTAATCCACTGAGCCACCCAGGCGCCCTATTTTTAACTTTTTGAGGAAACTCCATACTGGTTTTCAGAGTGGCTGTACCAGTTTGCCTTCCCACCCACCAGGCAAAAGTTTTCCCCTTTCTCCATATTGTTGCAAACATCTGTTGTTTTCTGAGTTGTTAATTTTAGCTATTCTGAGAGCTGTGAGGTGGTATCTCATTGTGGTTTTGATTTGTATTTTCCTGATGATGAGTGATGTTAAGTATTTTTTCATGAGTCTGTTAGCCATTTGTATATCTTCTTTGGAGAAATGTCTTGTTCATTTCTTCTGCCCATTTCTTAACTGGATTATTATTTTGGGGGTATTGATTTTGATGAGTTATTTATAGATTCTGGATAGTAGCCCTTTATCCAGGATGTCATTTGCAAATATCTTCTCCCATTGGTTGCCTTTTAATTTTGCTTATTGTTTCCTTTGTTGTGCACATAATTTTATCTTGATGAGGTCCCAATATTCATGTTTGCTTTGGTTTACCTTGCCTCTGGAGACATTTCTAGTAAGAAGTTGCTGTAGCTGAGGTCAAAGAGGTTGCTGCCTGTGTTCTCCTCTAGGATTTTTATGGTTTCCAGTTTTACATTTAGCTCTTTCATCCATTTTGAATTTATTTTTATGTATGATATTAGAAAGTGATCCAGTTTTTCCAAAACCATTCTTTGAAGAGACTGTCTTTGATATAAAATGTTCTTTTTTTTCTTTAAAGATTTTATTTCTTTACTTGACAAAGAGAAATCACAAATAGGCAGAGATATAGAGAAAGAGGGGGCCTAAGATCATGACCTGAGCTAAAAGGCAGAGGCTTAACCCTCTAAGCCACCCAGGTGCCCTGAAATGAACTGTTCTTAAGGTTAAGTGAGCTTGTGAATTACGTATCTAACTCCAAGCCAAACTAACTCCTAGAAAATGACAATTTAAAGGGAATCATACAAAGAAACTTCAAGTTAAATGTTATAATGAAACCAAAAATTAACAAACAAACAAACAAAAAGCAAAGATAACTCTTATCCTATTCTTAATGTAGCTAATGCATAACTCATACCATCAGGTAAAAACATGGCTATCAAATAATGTTTTGGCGCACTTGTTTAATCTTAAGACTCAAATATGGGTTCACCCATACTATTGTTAATAATGAACAATAATAAAATAATTACAAAAAATTGGTATATCTAAAATAACAAACTTTCTTAATTGGATTTCTAGTGTCTTATTTTTAAATATGAATAGACAGCCAAGGATCTTCAGAAAATTAAGGGATTGCTATAATGGAAAACACAGAAATTTGAATTAAGAATTGGGAAGAAACAGAAATTAAGGGGTTAAAGAAAACTTTACAACATTCTCCAAAAGATAGGAGAATTTTACCTCTTGAGTTTTCAAAAAGGTGCTTTCACAACTTCTGGAAATTAACATATTGTGAACAAATGAAATATGAAATATATCTTATGAAATCTATAATAAAAATATTGAGAGGAAAACTGCACTAAATATTGGAAGGTAAAACTGATGGTGCTGAAATATTAAATATTAATAACTAGTTTAACATATACCAGGCACTGTTCTAAGTACTTTCTAAGTACTGTTCTGGGTACTAACTCTTAATCTAGGTATTAATCCTCAGAACAAACTGTGACATAGGTACTACTATCTCCATTTTATAGAAAAAAAACTAAAGCACCAAGAATTAAAGTGGCTTGGTCAAAATTAGACAGCTACTAAGTAATAGGACTAAGTAGGATTAAGACTGAGGCAGATCTTGAGACCAGGGATCGAGCCCCACATCGGGCTCCCTGCTCGGCAGGAGGCCTGCTTCTCCCTCTCTCACTCCCTCTGCTTGTGTTCCCTCTCTGGCTGTGTATCTCTCTGTCAAATAAATAAAATCTTTTAAAAAAATAATTAGAAGACTGAGGCAGATCTTAAAAAAAAAAAGATTGAGGCATTTTTTCTATCTTTATGCTAAAGCAAGTACAACAATCTGGAAAATAGGAAAGTTTGTGTTGTTGTTGTTTTTTTAATAAGATTAGCTAAGACATTCCAACATTCAAATAGCTTCAGATATAAATAGGGGGACAAAGATAAGATTCTAGAAATTCTGAGAAAAAAAGTCTGATTACCACAAAGACTGGTAATCGATACATGAGACTTGCAACATCAACAGGAAACACTGGGTGATGTCATACCCTTAAAACTTCAAAAAAAAAAATTAACATTGAATTCTATATCTAGGCAAACTCTTAATTAGGTGATAGAGTAGAACAGACACTTTCAGACTTGAAAACTCTCAAAATATTTACTAAACCCAGTCTCAGAAATCTACTGAAAGATGCACTTCAACAGAACAAAGGAATAAGTGATGAAGATACAAAGAACTAACATTCCTACACAAGAAGAGCCAGAGGAGATTCATAAGGGAATTGTGATGGTCCCAGGAGGACTGCTGTAGCAGGTTTAGACAGCAGCCAGTTCAACTGGCACCGAAGACTCCAGGGAATTTATCTTTGGGAGAAAATATTGATTATTTCATGTGACTAAACTGAGAGAGTGTTAACACAGTGGTAGCATGTTTGTTCAGGAATTATAGAACATTGAAAACTAAGCAGAGGTAAAAAGAAAATCACCTCAAATCAAAAACTTAAAAAAATATAGCCATTGGTGAATAATATTTAGTCAATGACAAAATAAACAGCGGACATGGACTTAACCCAAAATTATATGCTGTAAAAATTGGAAGGAAGGATTTTTGTCTGTTTTGTTCATTACTGCTTTTTTCTTGGTGTCTAGAGGTAGGATGAGGATGAGGACAAAGCTGGTAAGAGACAAATGTTTATCTTCCATAGAACGTGATAGTATATGCAACTTAAAAAAGGGAGGAAAATTATACTTAGAAAAAGGCAAAAATCAGAAGAGACCATTATAGAAGTAATGATTGCTGTTGTGGAAAGGGAAAATGAAAATGGTAAATAAAAAAATTGCTACTATTCTAGCTTTATCGAGATAGAATTAGAACACAGCACTGTAAAAGTTTAAGTTTAAGCAAAGTGATTGAATTATATATATTGAGCAGTGATTACCACATAAGTCAACAAACATCATTTCAAATAGATACAAAAGAAAAAAAAAAGGAAAAAAATCCTTGTGATGAGAACTAGCATTTAGTCTCCTTTAACCACTTCTATATATACCATTCAGAAGTGTTAACTATAGTCATCTTGTTCTTTGTTATGTTCACAGTACTTTACCTTACAACTAGAATCTTGTACCTTTTAGCCACCTTTATCCAATATTCCCTCCCCCAAACCCAACCTATGGTAATCACAGATCTTTTCCTATGAGATGGCTTTGCACGTGTGTAAGACTACACATATAAGTGAGACAATACTATTTCTCCATCTCACATGTTTTATTTCGCATAAGGCCATCAAGATCCATCTAGGCTGTCACAAATGGAAGAATTTCCTTTCAGTGACTGCATAATATTTGATTGTATGTATGTGTACATATATACATACATATGTAGAAGTATACATATGTATATGTATGTTTATAACTTTCTCCATTCATCGGTTCAGGGACATGTAGGTGGTTTCTCTTGGCTATTGTAAACAGTACTGATATGAAAATGGCAGCCCAACTAGCTCTTTGACACAATGTTTATATGCAGAGATACTCACAGAAGTAGAATTGAAAATTTATATGGAAGTTCTACTTTTAATTTTTGGAGAAACCTCAATGTTGCTTTTTAAAGTAGCTGTACAACTTTGTTTCCACCAACAGTGCATAAGGCATCCCTTTTTCCACAGCTGCACTGTATTTGTTATCTCTTCTCTCTTTAACACTAGCAATTCTAACAAGTATGAGGTTATATTTCATTGTGGGTTTTGATTTGCATACCAATAGTGATTAATAGTGATTAGTAATATTGAGCACCATTTCACATACTATTAGCCATTCCTATATCTCCTTTATAAAAGTACATATTCAGGTACAATGCATAATTTTAAAATGAAACTATAGTTGAATAATATAATATATATATAAATACACACATACATACATATATATGTATGTACGTTCCTACATTACTTTTACATATATTGCCTAGTTATTTGAAAACTACAGGTTATGCTCACCTGAAGTATAGCTACAATCTGGCACAATACAGAAGTGTTTACATACCATTGACTATATTACCTATGTTGTACCTTTCATCCCCACGACACATATATTCCATAACTGAAAGTCTCTATCTCTCACTCTCCACCACTCATTGTGCCCATCTCCAAAACCCTCAATGCTGGCAAATACCAAATTGTTCTCTGCTTTTATGGATCTGGGCAGCTTTGTTTCTTATTCATTTGATTGTGAAATTTTACATTTAAATGAAATCATATACTGGACATTTTTCTTCTAACTCATTTCACTTAGCATTTTTCTTGCAAATAGCAAGATTCCATTTTTCATTTTATGACTGAGAAATAGTCCATTTGTGTGTGTATCACATTTTCTTATCCATTTATCTATTGATGAACACTTGAGTTCCTTCTGTAACTTAGCTCTTATAAGGTATGCTACAATAAGCATGGAGTGGCATTTATAGACTTTTGAATTTGTATATTTGTTTTCTTTGGGTCTAACTAAGTAGTGAAATTACAGGATCACATGTTATTTCTATTTTTAATTTTTTAAAGAAACTCCATACAGTTTTCTACCGTGGTTGAACCAATATACATTCCCATAGTTCAGGTGGGTTCTCATTTCTCCACATCCTTGACACCACTTGTTATTTTTTGTCTTTTTTGATACTCTCCATTCTGACTGATATGAAGTGATAACTCATTGTGGTTTTGATTTACATCTTCCTGAGGATTAGTGAGGTTGAGCATCTTTTCAAGTGTCTGATAGACTTCTGTATGTCTTTTGGCGAAAACTTCCCTTCTGGTCCTCTGCCTAATTTTTAACCAGATTGTTCTTTTAGCACTGAATTGTGCAAAGTTCTTTATGTGTCTTAGATATTAACCCCTTAACTGGGTTGATGTTATGCTTGCTGATGGTTGCCTTTACCATGCAAACACTTTCCATTTTGGTGTAGGCACCATGTTCATTTTTACTTCTGATCCCCTTGCCTGAAGGGGCATATCCATAAATATGTTGCTAAGGATGATGGCCGAGAGATTACTGCCTCTATTTCTTTTAGGAGTTTAATGGTTTCAGGTATCACATTAAGGTCTTTAATCCACCTTGAGTTTATTTTTAGGTATGGCATAACAAAGGGGTCCAGTTTTGTTTCTTTTGCATGAAGCTGACTAGTTTTCCCAGCAGCATTTATGGAGGGGGGGAAGTCTTTTTGCCATTGTATATTCTTGCCTTAATTGTCATAGATTAATTGATCATGTAGAAGTAGGCTGATTTGGGGGCTCTCTCTTCTGTTCCACTGATTCTATGTGTCCGTTTTTTGAATCAGTAGCATACAGTTTGATTACTACAGCTTTGTATTATATCATGAAATTTGGAATTACAATACCTCTAGTTCTGTTTTTTCTGAAGATTACTTTGGCTATTTGTGGTCTTTTTTGATTCCATTCAAATTTGAAAATGATATGAAATGATGTGAAAAATGCTATTGGTATTTTGATAGTGATTTTATTGATTCTGTAGATTGCTTTGGGTATTATTGATTTTAATTCTTCCAATCCATGAGCATGGCATACTTTTCCATTTGCTTTTGGTCGTCTTCAATATCTCTCATCAATGTTTTATAGTTTTCAGAATATAGCTCTTTCACTTGCTTGGCTAAGTTTTATTCCTAGGTATTTTATTCTTTTTTGGTACTATGGTAAGTGGAGTTTTTGTAACTTCTCTGTTTACTACATTGCAGAAATGCAACTGGTTTCTGTATATTTTGTAATCTGCAACTTTACTGACTTCATCTATCCATTCTAATCACTTTTTGTGGTGTCTTTAGGATTTCCTAGGTATATCATGCTATCTGCAAAGAGTGACAGTGCTGATACTGGACATTCTTTTCTTGTTCCTGATCTTTAGAGGAGTAGCTATCAATTTTTCACCAGTAAATATAATGGTAGCTGTGGGGTTTTCCTATATGGCCTTCATTATCTTCAGGTATGTTCCCCTTAAATCCATGTTGTTGGGAGTTTTAATCATGAATAGATGTTGTATTTTGTCAAATACTTCTGTATTGAGATAACCATATTGTTTTTAACCTTTCCTCCCTTATTAATGTGTTGTATCACATTGATTGATTTGCAAATATTGGACCATTTTTACATCCATGGAATAAATTTCACTTAATTACCATGAACAATTTTTTCAAATATTATTGAATTCAGTTTGCTAATATTTAATTGGGGATTTTTACTTCTATGTTCATCAGAGATATTGGCCTGTAGTTCTCTTTTTTTGTACAGTTTTTTCTGGTTTTGGTATCAGGATAACTCTGGTCTCATAGAATGAATTTGGAAGTTTCTTGTTTTTTGAAATCATTTGAAAAGACTAGGTATTAAATCTCTTTTTAAATGATTGGTAGAATTCACCTGCAAAGTTATCTGGTCCTGGACTTTGGTTTGTTGGAAATCTCTTGATTACTGATTCAATTTCGTTGTTAGTAATTGCTCTCTTTAGACTTTCTATTTCTACCTTATTCAGTTTTAGAAGACTACATGTTTCTAGGAATATCTTCATTTCTTCTAGGTTTTCCAGTTGGTTGGCATATAACATTCATAATATTCTCTGATAATCCTTTGTGTTTCTTTGGTGTCTGATTTTATTTATCTGAGTGTTCTCCCTCTCCCCATGCCCACTCGTCTCCCCTTTTCTTTCCTTTTTCTTTGATGAATCTGGCTAAAGTTTTATCAATTTGGTTATTCTTTCAAAGAACCAGCTCTTGGTTTCATCGATCTGTTCTATAACATTTTTAGTCTCTATTCCATTTGTTTCTGCTCTAATCTTAATTTTTTTCTTCCTTCTGGTTTGGGCTTTGCTTGTTCTTTTTTCTAACTTCTTTATGTAAGGTTAGGATGTGTATCTGAGGGGGATTTTTGTTTTTGAGATAGGCCTGTAGTGCGATAAACTTCCCTCTTTTATAATTGCTTTTGCTGCTTTCCAGAGATTGGGGGCCATTTTGTTTTCATTTTTACTTGTCTCCATGTATTTCTACAATGATTTCTTTGTTGACCCATTCATTCTTTGAGAGCATGTTGTTTAGCATCCGTGTATTTGTGTTCTTACCATATCTATTCTTGTAATTGATTTCTAATTTCATACCATTGTATTTGAACAAAAGATATTTGATACAATTTCAATCTTAACTTTATTGAAACTTGTTTCATGGCCTAACACGTGCCCTATCCTGGAGAATGTTCCAGATGCATTTGAAAAAGAACATGTATTCTGTTGTTTTGGCCTGAAATGTTCTTCATATAGGTTAGGTCCATCTGGTCTAATACATTGCTCAAAGCCACTGTTTCCATGTTGATTTTCTACCTGGATGATCTATCCTCAATTGTAAGTGGAATGTGAAAGTCACCTGACATTACTGTATTATTGTCAATTTCTCCCCTTATGTCTGTTAATATTTGCTTTATGTATTTAGATGGTTGAGTGTTGGGTGCATAGGTATTTACAACTGTTACATCCCCTTGTTGAACTGATCCTTTTTTTATCAGGTTATGTAGCACCCTTCTTTGTCTTCTGTTACTTTGTTTTAAAGTCTGTTTTGTGTGATAGAAGCATTGCTACCCCAGCTTATTTTCTGCTTCAGTTTTCATGGAATATACCTTTTCCACTCCTCCACTTTCTATGTGTGTCTTTGGGGTGCAAGTGAATCTCTTGTAGACAGCATATAAACGGGGCTTGCTTTTTCATCCATTTGATCACCTCATGTCTTATGGTTGAAGCATTTAGACCATTTGGTTTGAAAGTGATTATTGATAAATGTGTACTCCCTTGTCATCTTATTCGTTGCTTTCTGGTTGTTTTGTAGTTCTCTGTTCCTTTCTTTTTCTCTTACTTTCTTTTCTTGTTACTGATGACTTTTACTTTTCTATTTGCCTTCCTTTTTGTTTCATATGTGTCTACTACAGGTTTTTGATTTGTGGTTACCATGAGGTCATATAAGCATCTTATGTATACAGCAGTCTATATTAAGTTGGTGATCACTTAAGTTCAAACACATTCTAAAAGAACTTCATAAAGAATAAAACTCCTCCTCCTCCACATTTTCTGTGTAGGTTGTCATATTTTACATCTTTATTTTGTGAGTAACATCATCAGTCTTTTAGATATAACTGATTTTACTATTTTTGTCTATTTATCTTCATACTAGCTTTATAAGTGATTATTCTACTACCTTTACTGTGTGCTTGCTTTTCCTCATGATTTTTTCCTTTCATAATTTTCTTCCTTGTTATTATGGCCTTTTTTTTCATTAAAGAGGAAACTTTAACATTTTTGGAAGGTCAATAGGGTGTCAATGAACTCCTTTATCTTTTATTTTTCTAGGGAATGATTTATTTCTCTTCAGTTCTGGGTGAGCCTTGCTGGGTAAAGCATTCTTGCTTGTAGAATTCTTTTGGTTCAGCACTTTGAATATATCATCTTTCTGTCTTGCAAAATTTCCATTAAAAAATCATTTGATAACTCTCCCATTGTATTTGTATGTTACTTTTTTTTCTTATTGTTTATTAAATTCTCTCTATATGTTTAAAGTTTGACATTGTTATCATGGCATGGCTTGGTTTTCTTTTGGGCTCATATTGTCATTGGCTTTCTTTTATTTTCTTTCTCTTCCTGAATGTCTTTTTTGTCTGCAGATTATGGAAGTTTTCATGTTATTTCTTCACATAAGTTTTCTGTCCTTTTCTCTTTCTCTTCTGTTTTAGTTATCCCTATAATGCAAATGTTGTTATGGTTGTTGATGTTGCTGAGTTCTTTTAACCTGTTCTTATGTTTTTATTATTCTGTTTTCATCATGTTGTTCAGCTTGATTGGTTTTCCTTACCTTGTCTTGTAGGTCACCATTTTTGTTTGTTGTTTCTGAGTACTTTCATATGCTGGTTTGTTTCTACTATATTCTTTCAGTTATTTTATTTATTACCTCTTATCTTATCACTTCTTTTGCATATGTTTTCTCTTTTTAAGTTCTCACTGAGTTATCCATTCTTTTCTCAAGTTTAATATATGTCTTTATGACCATTACTTTGAATTCCTATCAGTCATATTTATCTCCTTTTCATTTTGCTCTTTACTTATTTTTTTTCTTGGTCATTCATTTGGATATATTTCATATTTCTTTGTTTCTTCACATGTTTAACTCTTTCCCTTTGTCTCTAAGTATTTTAGAGATCAGTTATACAGGAGAGTGTTAATTTCCATGATTTCTTTTAGTTTAACTGCTACTGTTGATAGATGTTTTTATATTATGTGGTTAATGAAGATACTTAGCATGATTAACCTGTTTGTGTTTGCTAGGACTTATTTTATGCCATATGTTAATATTGGCCATTCTATAATGTGTTTTGTGTGTACCTGAGAAGAATGTATATTTTGCTATTGTTGTATTGTATGGCTGTTATTTTTGGATGTGATTAGATTTATGTTCTGTATATGTCTATTAAGTCTATTTGGTCTATAGTGTTGATCAAATTACTGTTTCCTTGTTGATTGTTATATGCATTGTTGAGAGTAAGATTTAACATCCCCACTATTATTGTATTGCTGTTTACTTCTCCTTTATCTTTGTTAGTCTTTGCTTTGGATATTTGGGTGCTCTGATGTTGGGGGGTATAAGTATTTATAATAGTGATAACTTTTTGAGAGATTGACCTTTTATATAAATGACCTATTTTGTCTCCTTTTTATCGTTTTTTTAAAGTTTTTTTTTTTATTTATTTGGGAGAGAGAGCACAAGCAGAGGGGAGGAGCAGAGGGAGAGGGAGAAGCAAACTCCCCACTAAACAGGGAAGCCAACTGAATCCCTAGCCAAACAAGGCCACTAATTGGCTGTACAGATGGAGAACAGGCTATGCTCTGTTTAAGTGCCACTGTGAGCAGGGCTGTTAGATGGGATATCAGCTTTCTGTGGCTCTGTTTAGGTTTCCTGTTTGGGTAGGCTGAAAGATGTATTCAGCAACGGGCAAGGCTATGAGTAAGTTTCCATACTTGGGTATAGTGGAGAATCAGCTCCAAGGCCAGTAAGGCGCTTTATTTGTGGTTTTGACTCAAGACAACACTCTCCCCTGACCCAAACTCCTGGCTAAACAGGCCCCCTTGCATTGCTCTTTAGACTATTAGTTCTGCCTGCATACTCTCTGCTTGAGAATATTGGCTATGCAACTTCCAGATGTTCTAGCCAGCCTTTCTGGTCATGCAGGGCCAAAAGCTACATTCAACAGTGGACTTAGGTTATGACTCTACTCTCCTGCCTGATTGAGTCAGAGTAGGCTCCAGCTACCTGCCAGCACCCTCTTCGTTTGAGTATCCGAGGGCAGACCTGTACACCACCACATTCTCTGGTTAGGCTGTGTCACCAGCTTCATTCTGCAGATGATAAAACCACTGGTGGACCATTAGTTGGGCATTGCACAAAGGAACTCAGTCTGCCATGAGCTGAGTGCTGGCTATTGCAAGATCTTCCCCACTTTGTTGTCACATTCAGATTCCCAGTGGTCAGCCCATAGATCCTTCTGCAATCCCCATAAGGTGAACCAAAGTGGAGACTCCAAAGAAAGGTGATCCATAATGCTGAGAGAGATGGATACCCACACTGAGCCCTCTTTTCCCCCAAAGGAACCATAGGTTCAGAGAAGACCTTTCTGTAATGTGCTGTGCCAGCCTCGAGGTGGGGTCAGTGTAGTCATTATATAGCCATTCCTCTTACCCTCCTAATTCATTCTGTCTTGGTATCTGTGGTGGAGGAAGTACTGAAGTCTCACCTTCATGTTCTAGAATTCTCTGAGTGCTGTCCAGTCCATGAAGAGCTTTTAGTTGTTTTTATGAGGGAGAACATCAGGAATATCTATATCATCATCTTGCTGATGTCATTCCCAATTGCTGCTACTTATTACAAATCTTGTAGAACAATCAACCTTTTATATAATAACATGCATAGCTTAGGAAAAAATGAAATTATAAGTTCACTAAAATAATTATTAGTTACCCACTAAGTCTCATTAATTAGCAGACAAACCAGACTTCTCGAATCAGCACAAAATTGTCATTCCTCTAACATCCTGTAATACATTTTCATTATAGAAAAATGGAAAATACAAAAATAAGAAATAAACTCAGAGTAGCACTACTCAAAGGTAATAGCATTAAGTAATTTTGTATAATCTGACTTTTTTTCTAGGTATTTTTTCAAGAACTTAGGTCATACCTGCCAGGTAAATCTATGTCCCATAGTCATTTCTAAAAACTTTGAACCAAACAAAAGGGAAAAATCATTTGGGGAGGGAAAAAAAATGCCAACCTCTCTTAACTCATAATATGGCAATTCTGTATCTATATTCAACTGAAAAGAAAATCAGTGACATCATTTTCATGAAAAAAAAAAACAGAAAAAATGAGTAATTTATTTTAATAAGCCAGCAGTACATAGCATATTAAGAGCACAAGTGCTGGAATCAGTTTGCCTGGGTTTAAATCCTGCTTTACTGGTTTCTGGTTGTGGGGAAAGACATAGTTACAACTACCCTGAGAATCAGTTTCTCTGTCAGATAAAAATTAGGATAATGTCTACCTGCTATTCTTGCTATAAGTACCTATAAAACAGCACAGAACTGAGCACCCAGTAGTGAATGTTCAGTAAAAGTTAACTATTATTATTGAAGTTATTATTATTAATAACCATCTAGAGGGTGAATCTTACACTGGGAAAAAAAAAAAAAAAAA